>CABFVX010002211.1:82006-123472 GCA_902151425.1 Timema shepardi | reverse complement strand
TATATATATATATATATGTATGTATTTATTTCTCCAAAGGTTTTTAGTAGTTTTTAATTAACTATAAGGCTTAGACTTGGTAAAATTCTAAAAGGACCACTCAAGAGGTACGCAAAACTTTGATAAAAAAATATAAATTATAAATAACTATAAAGCGATTTATTTAATAATTTTAATTCGTCAACATGTTATTTCCAATTCAAGCGCAAGGATAAACTAAAATAGAAACTTTACTTCAAATACAAAGAGAATAATTGACAATTTATAATTCGGTAAACTGTTTTCATAGTTTTGTTTGTTGTTTCAAATTCATATTAATAATTAGAAAAAGTGTTTCTTTGGCAAATAAAAATTTCGCAGGTAGCGTTCAACATGCTTATTTAATTTAAGTTTACATTTAGATTAAAATTAATGTATCTAGGTAAACCAATGACTAATATAAATATAAGCTATCTTGATTTTATGAATGAGTGGGGAGATACATTGACAGAAATAATTTGTTTTTTTGAAAATACCATATTCTTTTAGGCAGAGCTTTGCCTTTATTTGTGTATTTGGTTCATCGCCCAAGCCTATGAAGCTTTTATAAGCTTTCTTTGATATTATATTCACATAGGACATTGCCAGAAAACACAATAATCACTCTCCCTAATGTTTTTATTGTGATAATTATTGCTCTTCAATATGTACAAAACATACCAATCCTACAATGATTGGGAAGACTTTAAATAGAAAAGTATCCACATAGCCTTTCGGAAATAGTCCGAGATATTTCTGACATGAACAAGGAATAAAAAGTTTGCAGAAGCATGTATTTGACGTTGAACGTAGAACATAAACTTAATTTAGGATTACAATAAATAATGAAACCTCCATCAGAGGGCAAACTGCTAATATGGGTTGATTAAACCATGGCTCCAAGCAATGCGATAGAATAAGTCAATCATTTGTTGTAGAATAGCTACAATGAATTATCATATCCCTTTGGGAGAAAAGTTTTACTCTTGGGGGACAACTTCAGGTAATGTTTACCAAATCTTCCGCATGCTCAAAGGACAGCAATCGTCTAGACCATTATTAAATACTCTCAGTTATGTAATGCCGGGATTACGATCAACTTAACTTTAACTTAACGTAGCGTTCATTTAAGGTTCACTTAACTGAAGAAAACAGATGTGTGATCACGATTCACGTAACTTAACGCAACAACTCGAGCCAAACATATGTAATTTGAACTGTGATTTTTTTTTATCTATAAATACTTACTGTTTTCTATCGATATAATGCGGTATTTATTCATCATTAAACTTTTTCGATGAATTTAGCTTTCCTATTTTAGTTTAATCTTAACTCTACTTTAGCTTAATAATGCATGAGTTTTGAAATATATTGTATATTATATCTGGTCATAAAATCTACAAATGAATTACTAAATAGCCCTGTAGACGTCACTCACATGATGATTGGCTGGATAAATCACGTGATACCATCTAGGTAACGTTTACTTAACGTGAAAGACCTCCCAGGACATCTATTAGTTAGTTGAACTGCAAGTAAACGTTAAGTTAACTGCATCGTGATTGTGTCCATTTAAAAACACTAGAAGAAACATTACGTTACGTTAACCTTGAGTGAACGTTAAGTTGATTGTGATCCCGGCATAAAGAGATTAAAATTATCAATCTAAACAATAATTTACAGAAAATTAACACTAACTTCCACTATTAGCTTATGCGATTGAGTGATGGAAAACTGAAAAAAAAAAAGCTTGAAATAAATTACTATAGAAGGACCAGAATAAATATTGACACAAGGCTCAGTAGTTCAAGAAGTACTTGAAAACAGGCTGAGTACAACTGATATTTCGAATGGCCGCTCTGTGTCCACGAAATTACGAAGTTGAACAAATAAATGAGAAGTTATTTAGTATTTTAGAAAGAAATGTCTATTGTTACATTAGTGGGAACACGGTCAACTGTAAGGATGAGTGGATAAAGGCGACTATCCAGTTGAGTTTAAAAAAAGTTTGATGCCCTTAGGGATACCACCACACAAGTTAAACTTACAAATAGGCAGTATAATAATGCTCATTGGGTAGTTAAAAAAACTACTAAACAGGACCCATGTAATAAAACTGCCTAGCAGTGACAAAAATTGTTTTAACAGGTTTATCTCAAAGAAAACTATGTTTCTTACCAACAATCGCTTTGGTATCTGTATACCCTGGCATTCCATTTATTTTGAGATGAACTAGTGCTCTCAATTACTATTAGATAATTAGTTATAGGATTAGGCCTTGGGCATGGTGGATATCTATTTGCCCAAACTCATTTTTAGCCATGGTCATTGTACGTGGCCTTTTCATATACAATTTTATAGTTAATTTAATGAAAATAGATTAAATTTAGTTCACTCTCGGTGACCTGGTGGTCTAGGGGTAAGGTGTCAGAATTCTGTGCTGGGGGTCCAGTTCAATCCTTGGAACAAACACTGATTCATATGATTGCCAAACCCTTCCTTCACCTCTGAAAATACATGTATTAATCGCAACTTATGAATGTGTGGAATGCCAGGCCTCCTCTGTGGTTCGGATTCCTCGTTAAACTGTATGTCCTCCATTTCATCTCACAATCACCCTACCATTAAAAATTAGCGTAAGAGCGTATAGCCCAAAAGGGAAGTAAGACGCGGTGATGATAATAATAATAGTAATAATATTAATAATAATAGTTCACTTTCACCTAATCCACTTTTACAACAGAATGATAATTGTTCACATGGAAAGCCTAACTTTACATACGATTACCAATTGAAGGCAAGGCTTTGTTAGGTTAGTTGGTATTACAACCAATCCGTCATAGATAGGCTTAAAAACTAGTTATAGTGATAATCAGAGAAAAGCTTCACATACATCTACTATTATTATTATTAGCACCGCGTCTTACTACCCGTTCGGGTTATACGCACTTACACTAATGTGTAATGGTAGGGTGATTGTGAGATGAAATGGAGGACCTACAGCTTAACGTGGAATCCGAACCACGGTGGAGGCCTGGCATTCCCCACATTCACAAGATGTCTTGTCAGAGNAGGACCTACAGTTTAACGTGGAATCCGAACCACGGTGGAGGCCTGGCATTCCCCACATTCACAAGATGTCTTGTCAGAGGTGAAGGAAGGGTTTGGTAATCAGATAAATCTGTGCCGGGACCGAGGATTGAACCCCGGCCGCCAGCACAGCACATACATCTATTGATTTTATCGTAAGCATTGAGTATATTTCTAAATGCATGTGGGTTGTTTATGCTTTTAAGACGTTGTGGAGGCGGCCCTATATTTGATGGCCCTAAAAATGGGGGTTTGTTTTCCTTTTTCTGTATTCTAACTGAATTCAGACATAAATCGTCCTCATGTATTGTATATTAACTGTGTTGAGTGGAGTATTTTGCTTTGGAATGTTTAATTTGAATGCGCGCATATAATAAAATTCGGTATTAATTTTGTGAGGACCTAAAATTGAGGGTATGACATTTTTATGTGTATATGTTTTTTCAATAAATAAAATATGTTATTATTACAGGGAATAGAAAAGTAATTGTGTAATAGTTCTAGTCATAGCCTACAATATTGTTTTATTTGTAAACCTTTTACATAATATTTACAAACACAGAGGAAGTGCTAAAGGTACTGTCCACATATTTCTTACATAAAATAGTTCCCTTATATTTATTGGAAAACATTTTTAGTAATACAGGGTGGGGTGGAAAAAATTAGATGACCCATGCCGAGGAAAGTGATGGACAACGTGATGACGTTTGCCTGACGTTTGGTGGAGCTCACCTGAGAGATGTTGGCTTCAAAAAGTGAAAAGGTGTAGTATGTAGTTTGCTTTTATTTGGCTAGTGAATATTTACTTGTCATTTAAAGTGTTGGTTTTCATACTACTAATAGTATAATTGTTTCGGTCCCATCTTGTGTTTCAGCCACAATAGATAGCATATAACGTTTAATCACTAACTCTAGTTCTGTGATATTTTTGTATTGCGTTCTCAAACTTTGGACTTGGCTACTTACCAGAGAGTGGTTTAGAAACTTCAGAAGTATAACTGAGCTAAACCAGCCATAAACGTGATATAAAGTGTTTGTCAAACTCCAATAAATACTGGCGGACAAATTTTCGGTCATCCTGTATTTGGGCTATGGGTGACTTGTACTGGATGGAGAATACTGGCATCAGTGGTATCCCCAGCCCCAATGCATGGCTATGAGTGACATGTTTTTTAAACACTACATTTTCTTTAAGTTAATCGCCAAAGTATCCCAGTATACCCACTTAAATTAATGTATGAATAAAATAAAACCTAGACACAGCACATTCCACACAAACAAATAAGAAATGTACAAAACCAAATTATAGATTTTTACTTTACCCGTTGGAGAGAGAAAGTATTGTGATTGTAAAAAAATCTAACTTGAGATTTTGATATAATATACCGACGTTTCATAGCCCCGTGGAACCGAAAATGTGGGTTTCGCGATGCCGTCTTTCTTTATATCAGCTTGGAGCAGAACTGATCGGGCTAAAATTTGGTATATAGGGTTTTTATAAAGTTCCTCCGCGGAGTTTATTCAATTAGATATCCAACCCCAAAATTAAGGGATATTTATAGAATGGCAAAAAGAGAAAAACTCTCTTTTATCAAAATCTGCTATAAAGATTTTGATTACATTTTGTATCCAGATATTGTTCAACTTTACAAACAAAATGTCAATTTTCATTTACCTATAAAAATGACGTTAAGTGTACGTTACATAAAAATAAATTTCAAATTTTGATAATAGTTCCGCAACTATTTGAGATACAAAATAGCTTATCTTTGTAAAATTCTAGTATTATTAAAAATGAAAAAATCATTTAACTGAAAATATATTATATTTATAAAACCAATAATTTCTTGGCGATAAGCAATTAAATGTATATATATATATAATGGAGGTTTTTGAAAATTACATTTTTTTGTTATGATCTTTGGTGGACAGAGATGTTCCTATACTCTCAATGTTTCTGTATTAGCGTTTATTATTATTTTATTTATGCTCTTAGCCAAATGTTATGCTCCCTTTTTCCATCAGGTTTCTGCAACAATGTAGGCCTATATTATTTAATTTCACAAATTTTTAAAGAGTTTTTAGTATATGTATCTGTTTTAAGGTTATACAGAGAGAAAGCGTGTGCAGTGCATCGTACCATTTATTTGTATAAAATTACAGTTTTTATTTCCGCATGGTTCATATATAATAAAGGTATCGTCTGCATACAGTTTTAGAGGGGGATTTTGAGTGATTGTTTTCCAATGACGGGAAGGTCTGCGTTTGAATCCTGACCTGTTGCGAAAAGTGTGGTTTCCCCTTAAACCTCCTAGCAAGTGTGGGTACGTTTCTTCTAAAGTTCTACCAAGCTCAGTCTCACCCCAATGATTCTATTCAATGATGCGGGTGGCGGGACGCGGTGCACAAGTATACTACAGGGCGGAGACCTCGTGGAGCCTGCATTTTACAAATTTAATCCCTTGTATATTAATTCATTTTTACGTTTTTACAAATTGATATCTATTCATTTAATAATTTGATATGACCCGTATAGGTGGGCACGTGAACTAATTAATATATAACTCATTTAGTTTTGTTTGTAAGTGACGGGAAGGTCTGGGCTTAAATCTCGGGTGGGTATTTTGAAGGTATTTATTCCTAGATGGTTCCACACTTATCCTCCTAATGAACTGTCCTATAGTTTGGTTCTAACTCACCTCTACACCAGTGGTCCTCAATCTTTTTTGTTCGCGATCCCAAGATATAATTTCTCTTCAACTCTGTACCCCTGAAGTTGTTGGTGCATAATACAATTTATATACAGTTTATAATATACACTCAAAATCCAGAATGAACTACATCAAAAATAGTGTATTAAATATAATTTTAAATGGGACTATAGAGAGTCAGTGTATGTGTGTGTGTGTGTGTATATATATATATATATATATATATATATATATATATATATATATATATTAAACTTTACGTCCCCTAAGATGTTTATGTGTAACCCCGGGGGTACGCGTACTCCAGGTTGAATAATCTGATGTAATACTATTTTTAATTATTTAAGTAGTATTAATCGTTGAAGAAACCTTACATTGAAATATTTCACTATGCTAAATATGTTAGTTCGCCTCTACCTAGCCAAATTTAAAAACAATTATATTATTATAGATAATATCCTCTAGTTTATGTATTAATATTAATGTATTTAATTCTATTTGACGTACTTAATTAAGTAGTTTTAGCTACCTGTGTTTATACCTTTATTCCTTTCTCGTATATATTGGTCCAAACAGGAAATATTAATTATTAATATTATCAATCTATGGTTGTTGTTGTTTTTTATCAAAGAAGAACTCTTTGTTGTGGTCTGATATCTTTTTGTAGTATGGTTGGAGGGTCCAGTTTAAAAAATACTTGACTATATATAAAATGGTAAAGTTTCATACTTTCAAGTAATTATTAAAAGTCAAGCGTAAATCTTCGTTCGTCTCCCGAGGTAGTTTCTGGGTAAATAATTATTAACTATTAAGGCCAGAGATTTAATTTCTTATCTGAGCCGTTGTTTTTTATTGAACTTCATGGTAGATTGACAAGCTGTGAGATAGTGCCAACAATAAATGTTATGTTCTGCCATCCTTTAAGTCTTAATTGAAGCATTATTACTATTAAAGAGCTATAAACAGATTTTACACCAAATCTACGAATATATAGGTCAAAATAAAACTTTAATCCATTAATTTTTTACTGAAGTTTCAAAAGTACTTTTTAACCTGATTTTGTTTTGTCGTCTTCACCTATGTTAGTAAAATGAATAGTGTGTCATGTGCGTTGCGCATTGTGTACTCTTTAAACAATTACCTTTATTATAGGGCAGCTTTAGAAAAAAAAGACTAATTTTTAGAAAATAACCACAAGAAGTTTTCAAACTTTTGTCCACACTTGTGCGGTAGACTTACTCGACCATTTACTAGCATATATATATATTACAAAGGGAAGTCAGCATTGGAGAGTTGAAGTCGGTCTCTCTGTCCAATGTAACATTGGCCATTGTTGTGGGTAAACTGCTAGGTCCATGTTTACGAGACACGGTCACAAGTAAATCACCTCCGTGCGTGCCCTACAGCCCAAACTGCCCCTCACTCGAAACAACTCGACAATAATACTTCAGAAGACATCAAAACACGAATAAAACTAAATAATAACCGTTGACGTAATTTGGTGGAGCCGAGGCAGTTCGAATGGGTGACTAATTCTAATAGACGTATAAATCAGTACTAACATCTGGGAAACCTTTGGAAACCCCTCCAACAACATACCGTGGTTAAACAATGCCCCGAGGATTTCACCAGAAATATAACAAAATGTCAACATATAACAAATTAGATGGATATTAATTATGGCCGTTATGCGGCAGAGAATATTTTCAAATAGTCACACTTGCTTGGGGAGGTGCGTGATTTTTGTGTAAACAACCATAAAATAACCTTATTTGATGGCCGCATGGCCTAAGGCGTCACACTCTTATGTTAGACTAGACTGCAGATGCCAGGGAGATCGAGGTTCAAATCTCGGCCGGGTGTAGTCTACTGAGGATAGTTTTCCAAAATGGTTTTTCACTCTTCCTACACGTAAATGCGGGTACACCTCCCCTAAATGCAACATTCCTCGTACATAACTCACTAGCATAAGAATTAGTACATATGCGTTTAACATGAACACGTAATAAGACGTGGTACTAAAAAAATAGTGTTTGTTTAATTTGATTTGATGAGTGCTTAGAACACCCGACTTTGACCACTATATCGTGGTTTTATATCCCAAATTGTCCGACATTTTAGCTCAGTCAGTAAAGCGTGTCTGTATACTGAGCTAAGGGTACCGGGTTTGATTCCCGGCATGGCCGAACAGTTTATGATCAGATAAATGTGGGTTTCCCCCTTCATAGTGATGAATTAACTGCAGGAGGTTGGATGTTGTGTCTGTTTTAGATTTAAATTAGTGTATAAGTCTTATGCTGATATAATCAGTAGGTTCAGAAAGTTCATGTTAAATACCTCAAGTAAATGAAAATGATATCTCAAATATTCCTTGGGCTGTTTCTTTCACAATGGCTTGGTTTTTAACGTTCTCAGCGTCGTCCTGGATATTCGCATATTCACATCAACGGAGTAGGGCTGGCGAGGGTAGATTGTAGAGAAAATATATCTGGCAATTGCACGGAGGAAGAGTGGTAAGCCATTCATGGCCCAGCTGAGGCTATAAACTTGAACTTTCTGTCACCGGCAAACCAGATCTCATGATACTGACTCCTTAAAACACGTAACCACAATGTTTCCTCCCATGCTTTGTCCAGCTGATATATTGCTGAACAGAAGTTGAGGTTTCTTACTAGTGATTTTAATAGTAAGATAGTGTCTAGTATCCCCTACACTTGTAATAGTAATCTCCTTTATAAATGTTTTCTCGGTAAGTTGGTACGGTTTGTTATCTACCGACATTCCGGACATTTTAGTGCACCCAGGTCAGTCAGACACGCTGGCATCCGCCGTGGTATCCGAGAGGTATACGTTGTTGGACATCTTGATACAAAACTAATAGAGAGTGTCCCAAAAGCTACTGTGCAGTAAAGTACCACGTGCCTCGTAGCAGTTCTTCTTCCTACAACAGATGTTGAAAATGTCCCCCACGTGCCTGATATCATATGAAGAGACATGTCCAGACATGTCTTCAGGCACGTGGGGGACATTTACAACATCTGTTGTAGGAAGAACTGCTACTAGGTACGTGGTACTTTAATGCATTGTAGCTTTTGGAACACTCTGTAATTAGATTCAAATATGATAAAATAATATTTGAATAATGACACAAATAGGATATTTGAGTCACTATTAATTAAATAGGGCACCATAACCGCCCCTCTCCCCTATATATTTAGTAAGAAAACTGTGCAAATGGGGACTTAAGTTAATAGATATGAAGCAAAATATACATCCTTGAATAATATAAATTTAAAAGTCAATATTTTCTTTTATAGTTAGTGTTAGTTAAGGTACGCTTCTTGAATCAACTTACTATATCAAGATTCAACACTTAACTTACAGACTAACTTAATTACAGAAAAAAAAGAATAAAAATAGGCAGCCTTTAATAAATCTGAGTGAATGGGGAAACTCCAATTTCACAAGTGATAAATGTATCGACCAGATCAAATACCAAACCCAGAACTCTTAGCTCAGTAGGCAGACGCACTGACAAATTGATTAAAATTTTGGATTTAAATGTTTTCTAGGGATGTGAGGAGAGGTTGGCAGCCCCTAAACTCTCCCCTATGCCAACATTTTGACTAAACTTGGGATTAAAGGAACAGCCATAAGAAAGAAACTAATCTTTTATATTTAGCACCACGTCTTATTACCTGTTCAAATAATACACATATGCACTAATTACGCATTTGTGTAAAGAGAGAGAGCGAGAGGAAAACTAGTGAGGAAAAGCAACTTTCAACACCCCCAACCTGGATTCTAACCTTGACCTCCCAGTCACTGGTTTACCAAACTAAATGAGCATGACATTTAGACATCACGAGCCCACCTGGGTGAATAATGTTTATTTAATTTAAACATTAGCCTTTAATTTTTGGCTGTCAAAATTCTGTTTGTAAAGGATATATTAAAATATAAGAATATAATTAAAACTATGCGCATGTGGACAAAGATGTCAGGCTCGTATAGGTTGTTTTGCCTGGAATCAGGACGTTGGAACTATATTCTCAGCCATGTTTACCGAAGATATTTTTTCCTGAATTGTTTCCCACTTTCCCTGTCTCTCTCTACCCAAATACGGGTACACTTAATTTAAACTATACCATCCTCATTCCTACATCATTACTGTAAATATATTCAGGTGTTCCGGACGGGGAGTAAATATCGCTAAGCTCCGGTAGAATTGAAACATCGCAGGCTATACAAAAAATACCCACCGTACACTCAACTGGGAACCAAACTCCGAACTACTCGTCATCAGCAGTCCAGTCTATTTCAAGAGTGAAGTATTATACCCAGGGTGGGCAACCCTGTCACAAGTTGCCACAAGTCGCGAATTGGTCATAAAAGTGTGGCGAATTTGAGTTTGTCAGCTTTCACAGTAAAGTAATTTTTTTCTGGCAGCGTGTACTGCTGGTAACGTGTTATTTCCTGCATATCAATGGAAGGATTCCACATTCACATTGATCTAAGAAATTCAGCCAATGTTTCTGCGACTTGTTAGACAAAAGGATTGTCAAATTTTGGCATTAAATTGTCTTATATTTTCAATTTGAACAAGTTTCACCACGGGTTTGATGGTTATAAAGTATTTAACTAATAAAGAAACTATGTGTGTTAAAGATACATTTAAGAGTAATTTCTTCATAAAATTATGTGTCTCAAGTTTACTAAGCGGTGAACTAATTTTTAGAATCTATGTGTATTACAAATATATTTAAGAGTAAGTATAAGATAATGTGTTTGAAGTTTATTAAGTAATGAACTAATTTTAGAAATTATGTATGTTAAAAATACATTTAATTATAGCTTATAGTTTAAATTATCAACTTTTCTATATGGGATTTTTTATTATTAAACGGTCAGATTTTGCTCAATTAGAAAATTAGGTTGAACAAGGAATTTATTTTGAACTAATTAAATTATCTAAATTAAATTAATCCTATCAATCTAATGATTTTAAAATCTATTTATTAGGTAGAGAAAGTGTACACGTTTTTAATAAATTTGTTCAAACAGTCGTTGTATTAAAAGTTAGATTGAGAAACCTAATTTCTCAATTTCTACGTGGTGTGGCGTATTTCACTTCTCATTTGCCACATATAGGGCTATATTGAAAAACATGTTGCCCACCTCTGTCTTAGACTATTCGAGTCCCGTTGAGGGTTCCATTGATATTAGAATATAGATACCGAACATTAATAAGTACTATTATATAAAAGTGAAATATTGCTAAGAGGCCATACACAAACCACTTAACGCTTTTTCCCCTCTATTTTTACCCTCCCTTCCCCTACGTGTAACATCAAGTAGAAATTTAGTCAGACCCCCTCCCCTCTACAACCTGTGCTACGTAACTTTTCATATCAAGAGAAGAGAAGCTTTTATTACACCAAAAGCTGAACTCAGTTCTAATACAATTCAGAATCCATTTTTTAATCCTGATTATAAATAATTTCAAAACATGGAAAATATTATTTTCAACATTAGCGTTTAAGTATAAGATCTGTGTCACGTAACAATGTGATATACCTATCCTCCCCCCATGTAACACTCTGTAGATATAAAATATCACTTTTCCCCTCGTATCCACAACATTACGTGGCCTATGAATGACCCCTAAGCAATGACACCTGGACACGGGAATCAAACCCAGGAGATATAGCCTGGAAGTCAATACTCTACCACTGAACTACTGTCTCGTACTCAAAAGTCATTATTCACTGATATGTAAAGACAGAGCCAAGGATACCTGATTCGAGTCCTGTGTCTAAGTGTCACTTTTCAACTGTATTTAATATAATTTGTAATGTATCACTGTAATTGTCAATACGCCGTTTCCAATCATTACTCCATATAATTATTATTATTATATTCATTAATTTGTGATTCATAATTCTCAAATATCAATATATGTTTATCTTGATTGTTGGAGGGTTTGTGTATTTAAGAATGTGTGTTTACTGTTTAGATATAGACTATAAGTCACGGAGCCATATTAGGGTTTACTCTAAACTAGCCTTCTAAGAGACTTGTTTTGTCGTGTTCTTCAAGCTGTCAGCTTTCCAGACACTTCTAAGAGGGGCGCGTGGGATGTCTTCACGAGACGCTTCAAGTAACGGATATTGTCATTAAAGTCGGTCATCGTAATGGCCGTCGCTTTTATCCCCGGTAGCATTCCTCCACTCATATCTACGGAGAAATACTGACAAATTTTCCGATACGCAATAGCACACACACACACACACACACACACATATACATATATATATATATATATTCAGTAAACTCCATGTGCACACACGTGCGTCGTGCCAATTGGCTGACTCATATGGACCACACGCCAAACTAAATACAAGTTTCTAATCCTAGAAAAATTAAAAATATATATTTTTAGTCGGGAATAATAACTATATTTGTACTTACCTTCATCATTGAGTCACCACTGAATGCCGCTATGGTCTCGGGGAGTGTAAAAGGAACTGCGTGGTCAAATCGGGTGCGGCGAGAGATTCGAAGTTTGTCAGCGCACGTGAGACTTCCTGACAGTCCCTTCACAGTTTTGCATCTTTTTAATATTACATCGTACCACGTATATGCATTGTGTGTTTTAAATTATATAACTTTGTCACAAGGAGAGTTAACTACAGTTTACTCGATTAAACTTCATATTTAACTATAAACGTGGTTTAAATGGTTTTGATAAGTCGACAAGATAAAATAATAATTCCTCAATAAAATATCTCCCCATCGAAACTGACACTTATTTCCGGACACCCGACGATTCGAGTTTGTTTTTGCCGATCTTCCGGTTGTCCCTGACCTCGGCTCCTGATTGGCTCCTACGCTCCGACCCGCCGCTCGGAAGACCAGTTCAATGCAAGCCCGAGACGCGAACCGGCCCACACTCGTACCACGCCACCAGTCACCACGGCGGAGAGTAGGGGAGGGGGGAGGAAGACTTGAGTCAGAAGAGAAATTGAGTGGTGTTAGGTTGGCACCAGACAGAACTGAGCCATGCGACTGTTGGGCTGTGTTTGTTACACTGGAGACGTCGCTCTTCTTCGTGACATTGATTATGTGGGCGTCGCGTCCTTACTGCCTTTACAATACAGAACCAGATGTGTTGATTTTTGTTTGTTTATTCATCAAAATAGTCTGCAATGCAATGTAACAAGACACTTAAAAAAACAATCAAATAAGAAATTGTACGGTTGAAACTAACCTAACCCCCGCCCGTTAGATTGCCCAATCCCGAGTAGACGAAATATTGTTCATCAGAAGGGGGGATGTGTAGGTGTGCTCACATTCGGAAGGACTCGGCTGAGTTCGGGTCTTGAATCCCGTCAGTCCCACTAAGACCGAAGGTGACGAGACGATCCTTTCTTCCCGACACGTGCTGCACGCATGCGCAGGGTCTGTCTCGCGCGCCCACATGAACCATGAAGGCTTTTTGGCGGGAACGCGGTCAGGGAACTCCCAGAGACAGGAGTGCCAACTTTTATGGTGGAAATGTTAAAGGTTACCTAAAGCCTAGTACGCACTAGGAAACATTTCCCCAGAAACATTGTTTGCCAACATGTTGCTCTGGTTTCAGAAACAGTTGGCTAACTGTTCCCCAACTGTTGGCCAACAGTTGCATACCACCCCGAGTAACTCAGTTACTGATATCTCCTTTTGTCATGTAGTGGTCAGCTGAAAAAACTCTGGAACTGATTGAAATATTTCATACAAATACACTATTGTGAGATATGACAGTTGATGACTGTAAAAATCGCGTAAAAAACAGGATGTTTTTAATAAACGTAAGTGGAAAGTTTTCCATTAGTGTCAATGAAGACGAATCCACCACCGTTTTCTGCTTCTGTTTTTTACAAAGCACAAGCCATACATATCAGCATCCTCAAAAGACAGCTTTCAGTCAACTGAACTCTGTACGGGAAACAAATATGTCATCATTGTAGCCTGGACGTGAAACCATGTTGCTTTAATGTTTGCCAACAATCTATTTCCCATATTGGCCAACAGTTGGGGAAAAGATGGGTAACAGTTAGCCCACAATGTTTCCAAGTGCGTATATAAGCTTCTATAATAATTGCCATAGAGCAGGATACTTTTGGTATTATTTTATTACCGCGTCTTACACCTGATTTTGGTTGGAAGAACAGCTTAGAAAATTCAAACATATTCATTTGCGGCCAACATTGAAAACATTTAACTATATTATTTGATTATTTGTGTTATTTTATAATATTTATTTATATATCAAAAGTGACTGGATATATGGATATATTAAAATTGTTTTAGTAACTTTAGTAATTACCAGATACAGATCTTCCTACCGAAACCGGGCGTACCAGTTCATGATATACGAATAAATTATAACTACTCTAAAGGGGTGGGGAAAAGGAAGTAATAATTTTAGAGGTAGTCTACCCGCAATTGCGTGTAAGGAAAGTGGGAACCAATTTAGGGGAGGAAAAACTCATTATACCCTACCGGGATTTAAGCCTTGATCTCCCCGTCATCAGCAGGCCAGTCTAACAAGAGAGTGACGCCTAAGACTGATTCGATTGATTAATTAATAAACAGCTAGTAAATAATAGAATGATTGGAGTCAACAAGCTAACGTACTGCAAAATACGCCATTAGATGTCATAATTATATTTTATAGGTTCTTGCTTTTCATAGGATGAACGTTTACACTTTGTTTAAAGTATAAAACAAGTTTTGTGTAAATACCAAGTTGTTCAACCTCCATATCTCCATTTAAGTGTTTTAATTGTGTTGCCAGCTTGAATCTTGGTTCATACTAAAAACAATTAAGAATAAAACGTCGTATACGATGCACACGCTTCAAGTTGTTTGTTTTCCAATTTAGGCAATATTTAATCTAGGAGTAGAATGGCAAAGCTATGGCAATGTAACGTGAACATACTGTAGTTTGCGTTTCACGTCAATAAATAGAAAATAAACAGACAAAAACTTTTATCATATTCGTACACATTTTTTGAGATCAATTTTTTATACAAGTAATTGTAATTAATACTGTCTAAGAGATTCACTTTAATAATGTGATAAATTTTCCTTTTTTTAAATATCCAAGCGTTTTAAAAATATTCACAACTTAATTTTAGTTACTAATTATATCTAATAATAGGCTTAGTCAACAAGTACAGATAGAGACAATTTAAATTGGGGGTGGTCAACTCAATTAGTTCAGAATTCAGATAGCCCTTAAGTGGCCCACGGGTCAGAAAAGTTTCGACATCCCTGATATAGGCCATTGATAAATAAATTTACTTCAACCTTCGCCCCTTAAAATCCTTAATTTAAAAACAAATCAGTGCCCACCGGCCTTCTAGATCCCATCGGGGCTGGTGGGAGCTTTTAACTTTTATCATAGGCCTATAGGCTATATTTTGGTGAGTTCCAAATTAATTAGTTCTTGTAAACAAACATAACTATCGGGCTTTCCCACCCCATTTCCGAAGAAGGGTATTTATCAAACCATCAGGATGGCATGGTATATCCTTGGGGCTGGTGCAAGCTTTTCAACAAGTGAGTGTAAATGATGTAATGTTTTAATAAATGAAAATACTTGTAAACAATCAAAAACACATTATTTATGGTATTAGAGCTATCTAGCACAGTGGTTCCCAAAAGGTGGTCCGCAGATCCTAGGGAAACTACGACAACCACCAAAATTTAACAAAATAAAAAGTTAAAACAATAATTAAATCAACATTGTGCTAGATGAATAACAAGTCTAGAAATAGATTTGACATGCATTCGAATTTTTGAGACAAAGTGTCCATCCTTAAACCTGATCTTCAAGATGTGATGGGGAAAAATAAGAGGTTTTACTTATCTCACTAATACTAAACCCAAATGAATAGATTTGAACTTTTTTCATAACTAATAAATTTGCATGTAGGCTTAACTAAACGTTTTTTGTGTTAACTATTACCATCATATTCATTATTATTACAACTAGAGTTAGTGTAAAAATAAAGGTATGTAAAAACATGTTTGACTCAGATTTACTGTGCCAAATTCCCAGTTTTGTAGTTTTTCTAACATGAATTATTAATATGGGTTGGAGATTGGTAGGGTGGTAGTTTCTATACATAGAAATTATACTATAATGATTAGAAATCAATCTCAGAGAGCCTTTTGGGGGGTTCTTGACTGGTAGGTAATTGGGAACCACTACTCTAGCGGATGAAAGTCACATTATAAAAGTGCAGGCATTTTAAAAACATTAATACTATAACATTCTTGATTAAATTATTTAAGTTGATTAAGAGGCTAAATCGAGTTAAAAACAATATTTAAATTTACAAAACTTACCTTATGATTGGTAGAAATGTCTTTTCCAATGTGGAAATACGTAATATTATAAAATATGGCGATATCTAACAGTAGCTTAAGTAGTGGCGGCTCGTAGCTAAAATTATTGGGGGTGCTGCTCCAGAAAATTAAAGAAAATTTATTCAGGAACTTGATGAAATCTTAACAAAAAAAAAACATTTTTACTTACTTTAAATTAAATTGTTACAGTTCAATCTTGTTCTATTAATTTAAAAATGAAATCCATTATTCTTGTTTTAGTTTGCGCAAAACGTTCAATAATTTTCTCCTTGATCTCTGGATGACAATTGAGGAAATTTTTCTCCATTGAAAGTACTGCAAGCGCATTTAGTATTTTTGTTAAATAACAGATCCGAAAAAAAAAGAATCAAATAGAATAACTGGAAGCAGAATAATAATCTAACTCTACACTCTTCTACACTTTACCACATTCAAGAATATAGTACACGGTTTTTAAGCACAACACACGCTGAGTAAAAAAAACTTCCTTTCACCATCACGCCAGAGCCAGCACTGCGAGAGCAACAGTGCTTTCTTTACCTGGCAGTCCCGACTTCCTCCCCGCCCCCTCCTATGTGCGCATGAGCACAACAGTCAAACACCACGTCACTGGCACTGTGAAGCACACAGTTCCATACAAAGATATTTGTATATTTTTCTCATAAACTGGAGGATGGCTACTGAAGTACTGACACTAAGCTTAAGGAATATATATTGTAGTATAAAAATAAATAAAGAATTAAAGAAAAAAGGACTCATTATATTAAATGTTATCGATAATATAAAGTTGAAATAGGGGGTGCTGAAGTTCCGCAGAGCCTATACACGAGTCGCCACTGAGTTTAAGTAACAACTACACCGCGCATGACCCGTCAAGACACAAGAGTGAGTAGGGGTCGTATGATAGCATTGATTTTAAATCTACTAACGCACTCGTTAACGCTTCATTTGGAGTATATGAACCAAAATTAACACTGGCCTTAGGTCATAGACAAGGTAGGCTATACATCAGATCCTTAGCCCTACGGAGGCTTCGCTGCACTACTTAAGAGCCTGTTTCAGAACGATGTAGTTCCTGGTTCGCATGACCAACTTACGTAGCCTATACAGTCTCGTAAATACATCGCAGGAACAAGGGACTTGTTTTATTTGTAAGGGTGTTATCCAAGCTCTAGAATTAGAGGGATTCGATACAAATAAAATAAATTTAATTTTACCAAAAATTTTAGAAAAATAGGAGTGCGAAGTGTAAAACAATATTATGTTTTTGTTGTGAAATATAGCAGGGTACACAACCCATCTCCAACGCACGCCACTCACTCCTAGAAGGAGGGTAATATCACTGTTCTCCTTCAGAAATCAATTTAGTTTTAATACGACGAGGTCGAAGGCTAAGTTAAAAAGGGCATTAAAATTATACATATCTAAACCTAAGGATAAATGGCATAACTAGAATAGTAAAAAGTTCAAGTCTTAAAGAAACTTTGCTTTTATTTCAGCCAACATCTTATTAAAGAACATATCACTTCTTTAAAGAATCTAAGCATATTCTTTTTTAATACAATATCTGTAAAAGCTGAAGTGCAATAATAACAATCTATGATTATTGTTTTTACAAGAAAACTTTCCATGAACATACGTGAATTAACTTTTAATGCCTAACATTATCAATATGGCGTATGACAACATATAATCCTTTCAATGTCTAGCATTATAAATATGGCGTATAACACCATATAAACTTAAATGAGATTTCCCAACAATGACCTATTTTAGTGCTAGTCAAAAAATTGTAGCTAACAGCATTAAAGTTCTGTGGTTACCCCATTAATGATTAGCATACGCATGACGTCTCCACAAATAAATAACAAAAACTTATTACGGAATCCTCCAAAATTATATGTCATACTAAATAAACTTAGATATCCACTTATTAAAGTTAAGGATAATTCCTAACTTTATTATTAACTTTCCTGGCCTAAATATTATTAACACTCTGCCACATTCCATAACTATGAAACATAACTCCTAAGCTAGATACATAAAGTTAAATATATGAGAATAATTATCAACGTCACGCATTCTAACAACTGAATAGTTAGGACCTAATATTATAAAATAACTTCCCAATATGGATACTAAGACAACAAGCTTTGAAAACACAATTCTTAAAGTTAAATAATTGAATCAAGGTTGATAAGCACGATTTAACTAACATTAGAAAAAATTCAAAACTAACATAAAAAAAAATTCCCCACATTACTTTTGTAGTTTAAGTAAAGTCCTATTTCCCTACAACCCATGCTTAACATAAGTGAAGTTAACTTAATGTTTAGTAAAACGAATGAAGATTCATATATGATATAAATAACAATATATACACGTAAAACGATCAAAAGGGAATTTAGAAAGATTACAATATTTATATTTGTGCCGAAATAGAATTTCTCCTTACATGGTATAAGTATGTCCTTGAAGCCTACGCTTCGTCAATGTTTGAGCCTAATCCAAGAGTGGTCTCTATCTTGATGAACAGTCTTTTATATGGTGCAAAACTCATCGAACACTCGAGACGGAATTACACAAGGGTGGGGATCACAGAGTTCAAACACACGGAGAGGGGGGGGGGTGCGCTGTTGAGAATCTTCTAGCAAAGCCTCAGCGCTTCTATGTTTTTCTAGACGTCCATGTTGTTATTGAGACAGGTGGTGGTGCATAGTGGCAAAATGCAGCACTAGGATCAGCGCTCTTAAGGTGCCCACACACGGTCATTCCCGGCATGATGCCGGGAGTGTCATTCCAACGTTTCATTCCAAAACTGCCCGTGTGTGGGGTGATTCACGCCAAACATGATGGATTGACACGCCACTTCACTCCAGGAATGAACAATCCAACCTGTTTGATTTTTTCGGAGTGATGGCGCGCCAAAACTGACCGTGTGTGGGCAGCTGCAATCCCGGACTGATGAACGCATGCGCAGTTAGCCAACAAATTCACAGAACACGTGCTGATAGTCGATACAGCACCTGTTTATTTTGTGTGGCATTGTTTTATTTCCCGTGTCCGAAAATGTCGTCTATTAAGCACAATGCTCACAAAGTGAACTCGGTGGAATTTATGACAGATTTTATAAATCTGTATAGGTCTTTACCTGTACTATGGAAAGTGAAAAGTGCCGATTATAGCAATAAATTCAAAAAGGAAGAGGCGTATCAAAAAATGGTTGAACTAGGCAAAACGGTATACGAAGACTCGAACTTAGATTTTGTCAAGTCAAAGATCAATACTATAAGAGGATGTCAATACTATAAGAGGATGTTTTAGAAAGGAGTTGAAAAAGGTTGTGGCCTCTCAAAGGTAAGTTTACTTTTTACAATATTTTTGCACAGATTTTGATTGTAACTATCGTAATTATGTGAATAAATACTTGCATGTCATTAAGAAATCATTTCAGCTATGCACTTATTATCAAGTAGGTCTGTGGGAAAACTATTTAACAAAACAATATAATAATAAAAACTGCAAGTTAATTATAAGTTAAGCTATAAAAGCAATAAAAGTAAATTTAGTAATAATTCCAATAAGCTATTTACATTATTGTTTAACTCTTAATTCTAGGTCTGGTGCTTCCTCGGATGACATTTACGTACCAAAGTTATGGTACTATGACCTACTAGGTTTCACAGTAGATCAAGAGATTCCTAGACATTCGGCTTCAAGTATTCCAGATGAAGATTGTGAAGGTATCGAATCAGGACAAGGTGAAAATGACAATTCGAATGCAGAGTTACCAGATAAGGACGAACCATTGAATACTCAGGTAGATACTAGACTAAATTATTTATTTCACTCTAAATCGGAACATAATTTATTATTGCCTTGCGTATCACAAAGGATAGGCCTACTGGAAAGTAAAAAAAAAAAATTAAGATTAGTCTATCTAGTGTTTTTCGGGGTAGATATTACTTTAAAATTTTAACACTAAGTTTTGTACACTTAGTTTCCTAAGCCATACCTAGCACCAACCATCCTATCTTGCCAAGCTACCTTCCCATTACCATTAAAATATGATACATATTTCCCTCTTGCGTTCTTGGCTTTGTCAGTGGAATTTCGTGCAGGACCTACTTGTAGTTCACTGAAGGTAGTTTTAGGTGGTTCACTTCGCCATGCAGCTTCTGTTAATATGCCACTTTCAATGTCTTCTTTATCTAAGAGATTAGATGGAGAGTATGCAGCTCTACAATTTCTTCTAAGGTAGTTGTGCAAAATACAACATGCCTTAACTACAGATTCAGCTTTTTCTGGACTAAAATACATTGTTGTGTGCAATACACGGAATCTATTTGCCATAATACCGAACGAATTCTCCACAACAGTCCTTGCTCGTGACAATCGGTAGTTAAAAACCTTTCTTTCTGGATTGAGTTCACGCATAGCAAAAGGTTTTAGTAAATGTTCGTCAAGGCTAAAAGCCTCGTCAGCAATAAATACAAAATTCATTGAATTAAGAGTTTTTGTGTTGTTTGGCAGTTTGAGCTTGTTATTTTTAAGTTTGAAATCAGAACGTGTATTCTCCATAACTCCCCCATCAGATACACGCCCATTTGTCCCAACATCTATAATTATAAATTCATAATTAGCATTTGTCAAAGCCAACAAGACTATACTAAAGTAGCCCTTATAATTATAATAGTAAGATCCACTATGTGCTGGTTTATAAATTGCTATGTGACGACCGTCCAGCGCACCTCCACAGTTGGGATAGTTCCATCTTTGATAGAAATCTGTTGATACTTCTATCCATTCTGTTTCGTTGCTTGGGAACTAAAACATAAGAAAAAAATTCGCAACATTTTCAGTTTATACTTTTATTTATTGATGTAATCCTGCACATAATCTAAAAGTAATATGGTATTATATTTTTTCCAGGATCTCCCTAATCTTACTCCATCAAACAAAACAGCTCTAGGGATAAAAAGAATAGCTAAAAGGAGCGGTGTTTCAAAGGAGGCTGCGAAAGAGCTTCTACTGGCCAAAGCTGAAAAGGCTCTTGACAGAGACGAGTTCGACTCCTACTTTGAGAGTGTGGCTGCCAAAATGCGTAGAATGAACGAAGAGCAGCGACTTTTTGCGGAGAAAATTATCAACGAATCAGTTTTCCTTGGAATGTTTAACAGGCTTACTGAGTTTTCTCACGTAAACACTCCCACCATGACATTTCCTCAATACAATCAAGCTTTATATAGCACTCAAGGCAACTTCAGACAGGTTGTTCAGAATTATCCTTCCACTTCCGAGTGTGAACCTAGCCCCCAAAATTCTTCTGAAAGTACTAGTATGTATTAAGGACAATGAAATAAAAGTAAACTCTGTAAAAATGCTTTTTGTAAGCGAATGTAGTCCTACTCCAGTTTACCATGTTGTTTTATTAAAATTACATGTATTTTGTAAATGCATGCATTTCTAATCTGCTACTTGTATTTCTTACCTTCATGTACTCCTCTCTCAACACTTCAAATATTGCCTCACATGTCTCGGGTATGATCTTTCCGAGGGCTTACGGGGATATAGCCGCCGAAAACTGCAAGTCTTCCAAGGATCTCCCGGTTGCGAGAAACTTAAGCGTTGCTATCAGTCTTTCCTCTACTGGGATGGCATCTCTCATCACTGTGTCCTGTTTGTATATTAAAGGACCAACTAGCGACAGAAGTCTTTGAAAACACTCAGAGCTCATACGCAAATAATTTTTATAATCGTCCTTAGAGTTTAGTTCAAGTTCACGCAAAAGAGAGATATCTGAAAATTTATGTCTTTGTTGTAACCAACGTTTTGACCATAAGCTCCGTCTTTTTTTCTCCCTTACTTTATCATCTGTTAATAATAAAACCAAAGCCACAGCAGCACTTTTCTTAGACATTTTTATGACCTCACGGGACAAATCACATCAGTAAACTGCGGCGTCTAGAGGGTCTCGGCGTGACACGTGTGTGGACAATTCCTGGCCCGTCCGGAATGACACGCCTTAAATGACACACCCGTGTATGGGCACCTTTAGATGTTTCCATGTTGTCATTGTGTGTGGACGTTCTTTTCCGCGCGCTCGTCCAGTTGGTGAAATTGGGTAAGTGATGTTTTGATTGACTAACCCAATTTAGGATACCTTGTAGCAATAATTGCTACAAGGGAAGGATGCAAAAGTTAGACCTGTTTCTAACTTTTTTGTTTTTTACTTACCTTATTTTTTATCATTTGTGAAAACATGCTAAAATTGACTATTTTTGACACAGCCTAAAAATTTTAGTAACGCAGCGTTTTGACTTTTTATAAAAGAAGTTCTAACTTTTAAATTCTTTAAAACCAATTTACTATAAAAATATTTATAATCTAAATCGTAATTATTGAGTAATTTGTTATCTACTTAGAGGCTGTAATGCTAAAATCTCGCTCGTTGTTAATAGGGCTATCTCTTGACAGAACACAGAACTTTAAAGCGGTGGAGCCAAGAGTTGTTTAGGCCACTCCCATCAGTTACCTCACTCCAGCTGACCCACAAGACATTCCCACACCAGTCATCAATAAACAAAACAAGTCCAAACCAAAGGGTGATTAATTCATTAATGATTTATGTACTTTTCAATAATCCAGATATTAATTATTGTTTATCATATATTTTACAAACCAAAGTTGACGTGAAACTGTACTACCATTTGCTTATTTAAAGTATGGGTGTTAAGTATAGAAAAAAAGGCTCGATACCCACGTCAGTGGTTTAATTGTCTACGGTGTCACTCTAGTGTGAGATTGACCTGCTGCTAGCAGAGAAATAGGGGTTCGAATCCCAGTCAATTCTATTGAGGGGGATTTTCCATGCGAATGCGGGTAGACTACCTATAAAATTATTCCTTTCTCCTCCCTACTCCATTAGAGTAATTATCATCTATGCGTATAACCTGAACAGGTAGTAAAACGTGGTGATAAAAAATAAAATAAATTAGAGATTTAACTAACCATACCTAAAAATATTAGACCTAGTAAATCCCTAATGTCAGTTGAGCCCAGGTACATAAAGGGAGTGATTAGTTCAAATAATCGGTCATACTTTGCGTGTACAAACCTTACCAATTTAGTAGTCTGGACACAATATTTAGCCATGTTATAGATTTTATTTTTGTAAGAATCTGAGTGTGCCGTGTATCTGTTATTAGAACTAACTAGCTTGTGTGCCCGTTCTTCGCACGAGGAATCTTTAAGGAGCTTTATTTTTAATTATAATATAAAATTAACCAAAGTTAAAAGTATCCAAAAGCTTATATAATTTTAAATATTAATCCTTTAATCGTTTAAATTATGTGACTAAACGTGAAAAATAGGCAGACTGACTAAAACATTATGTCAAAATAGGGATTTACTGTAATCCAAAAATATTTGCATGAAAGCGACCGTAATAGATGTATAACGGTGCAATATATATTATTATTACTAAACAAAATTTGTAAAAAGAACATTAAAGTTTAAAAAAATTTAAATGAGAGAATGGCATTTTATAGATACGTATTGGTCCCTGTAATTACCGGCCATATTTCGATTTTCTAATAAACCAATAAGTTTTTTTCTAATTGTTTGTGAAATCTTATACGCCTTAAATTATAACCAATTTTCAGTATTTTCTGACCATCTGGAGTGGTCTTTGTAACTACTTCCAAGTCTATCATTTTCCTTCCGCACCAAAAATGTTTTTTTCCACGCGGTTGGTAATTTAAATCCCCCCACTCCCAGTCCCAACCCAATTATCTGACTCTTGTTTTGAATTTTAAAATTTTCAGACGCTTCTGGTTATTTAGTGTTGTCCCTATAACTTTAAGTAAATATTTCACTTTTCCACTATAGGGGAAATGTTATACTATATTAGCTTTGAAATTTTCAGAGATGACACCCATTTTCCCATTTTCCGATCTTTAATTTTGAATTTTAGTTTGTTTTCATAATGTTTGAGGTTTAGCTACAGGCTGACAAATTTAAATCTTTAACCACAATGAGAAGTAGATTTAATATAGATTTTGGAAATCCCCCTCCACATATTTCAAAAACACCGGATTAGAAAATTTAAATATTTACCAACTATTTGGGTACTTGGCACTACATTACTGACAATTATTTATCATCGCAACTAAAAGCTTTGTTTTCTGTTTACACCCCCCTTCCTATTTCCCAGAGTTCCATTTTAAAATTTAAAACTATCAGATTATATGGTACGGTACAGCTATCTTTCTGCTGAATGCTGTTATATACCACACTGGTAAGTAGGTATTTCAATTAGTTTTGAAATTGTGGAATACACCTTCTCCCATTTCGCTGACTCCAAATTTGAGATTTAAGTTTCTAGAACTTATTTGAATATATTGAATAATACTTCTACATGTTTGCCAAATATTGTATTGTTTTACCTCATCTAAAGTGATATGTATATTTATAACCCCAGCACCCCAATTTCCCGGAGAAATATTTTTAGATTTCCCGTATATAAACTTTTCTGGAATTGGGTAAAAAAAAAGCTAAAAATTTAAAAAGGTATAGCTTATAAATTTGTTTTTAAAATAAGGTTAAAGAAGGTAAATAAAACGGGTAAACGGTGTAAAACAGTTTAAAAGGGTAAAAGGGCAAAAGGGCAGACAGGCAATAAACCAAAAAAGTACAAAGGGGCAAATAGGATCTTATTTTAGGGTAGAGATAATAAATTTGTAAAAAGTACAAAAGGGACAGAAAGAGTAAAAAGTAGATCTAATCAAAAATATAAGAATTTTATAACCCTTTTATTTCATTTACCCTTTTCCTTCTGTTTACGTTTTTCGCACTAAATGTAATTTTTGCCTTTTTAGACCTTTCTAACATTTTTACATTTTTGAAACCGCTTGGCATTTTTACACTTTTTGCCATATTGGCACTTTTATCTACCCATTTTGTTCTTATTCCTTGTTTAAATTTTTGCCTTTCGGGACCTTTTTCCTTTTTTCTCTTTTTGCCTTTTTGATCCTTTTCGCCTTTTGGTACTTTTGCCCTTTTATTGCTTTTACCCATCTTGTTCTATCTACCTTTTTTAAGCAATTTTTGCCCTTTTTACATTTTTTGAGCATTTGCTCTTTTCACATTATTGCCTCATTTTACGTATTTAGCTTTTATATCCTGTTTGACATTATTTACTTTTTACCCATTTTTGCCCTTTTGGCACTTTTACTATTTATATCCCTTTTACCACTATTACCGTTTTTGCCCTATCTACATTTAAAGAATTTTTTGTATTGTTGGGGTTTTCTTTTTTCCCTTCTTTCCTCAACATTGATTGAATCTCTGAATAGTCGTCGAACATTGAAAGATTAATTGTTTGCCAAGCTTGATGGGGCACTTTTTTTGTGGCTAACTCAAGAAAGGGGGAAAGGAATCCCAATAAATGGCCCCCTGATCAGATTATCCGGAATTTAGTACTCCCAGAGTTTTAATCTATTTGGTTGAAGTCATTCAAAGGGTATTTAGGTTTGGCCTGTGATGTTTATGTTAATTAGATTAAGTTTAGATAAATTCACTATCACAAAATAAATGAATTGAAAGAATCTTTTTTATGAACAAAATATAAATAAAAGCTAAACACCGAATTCCTTTGAAAATTATTAAAAACAGATGTTTATTTTATTTTAACATCTAGTGAAGAGCCAAGCGTTTTGTCTAATTTCTTCCAAAAAAATCTTATTGATAAAATATTTTCTTGTTATTTTGCTCCTCATACCTTAGTACAATTTTTATTCATACAGTATCAATATTGGAAACACTCTATTAAAAGGTACATAATATATTTTAATATGTATGGCCAACTATTTATATTAAAATTAAATATTGTGTGATCCCTAAAAACAATAAAACATGATATACAGTAGTTATGTAGACAATTTAAACCTAATAACATACAAATGTATATGCTAATGTAAATGCTCTGGATTAACTACCCTAAAATTATTTATATTAAAAAAATAGATCTTTTTATTTATTATGTAAAACAATTCCAATATACACACGTTGTGTGTTTATTCAATTCTAATATAGCTATTTTGAACTAAATATTTAAGGTCATTTTAGAAAAATGTAAAATTTTCAAAATTTGTCATAAGTAAACGAGCTTTAAATTAATTTATTTCAGAAAAATCAACAAACATTATTATCTATAGAATAAAATATACCAATTAAAAAAATCAGTAAAATCATTTTGAAAAACAATTAAACTTTTAAAATTAATTTTTCAGCAAACTAACGCCTATCTTTAAATGCTTACTTTTTTAAGAAAATCAATCAAATTTAACTACTTATCACGCAAAAAACTACTCTGATTCTCATTTTAAACCAAATCATGTGTGCCGTTTTTAAAAGATTGCAGTGCTATTTGTCGTTTTAAACAATTCCGATATCCTTTTTAAACACAATCGTTGGATCCTATTTTTGAAATATTTCAAGTTTTTTAAAATTATTACTCTGTAAACTATCCCTAACCGTTTCCATGGAGATGGTTGCCATGGATATGGTTGCCACGGTGACGATTTACATGGTGACGGTTGCCATGGAGACGGTTACTATGGATACGGTTACCATGGAGACGGTTGTCATGGAGAAGGTTGCCATGGAGACGGTTACTATGGATACGGTTACCATGGAGACGGTTGCCATGGAGACGGTTGCCATGGAGAAGGTTGCTATGAAGATGGTTGCCATGAAGAAGGTTGCCATGGAGACGGCTGCCATGGAGACGGTTGCCATGAAGAAGGTTGCCATGGAGAAGGTTGCTATGAAGATGGTTGCCATGAAGAAGGTTGCCATGGCATTGAATTTCTTGCAAGTGTAAATGGTATACTTTTATATTAACTTTCTAGGAACACTTATCTAACAATGATTAAAAAAAAGTACATTGAAGCAGGAATATTTGGTGCATGCTCCGGGTTGTAGTTCGAATGAAGTATGGAACTGTCATTTGGTAGATGTTGATAACATATGAGTGGAGGTTGAATAAGGTGGCTGTGCTTTGATTCAATGAACAGTATTTCTACAAAGCTGGCGTTTTTGTATCATCTGCTCGATGAACGTTGCGAGTACGGAATTTAAGTAGATCGATGCGGATTGGTGGGAAATCAATTATATCATAGTTGGTTTTGAGAAAATAGATATTTTCATTTTTCGGCCTTTATTCAACTACTTTTAATTTTAAGTTTAAAAAGACACACAGAGAGATGGCATTGCAAATGCCATTTTTTAGGGTTCGAAGGGTCACTAGACGTCAACGTCCATCAACATTTTAGGTTTGGTTTTTTCTTTACGGTCGCAATACTTTACTTTTAGTTTTGGAAAAGTTAAGAAATATCTATATTAGCGTATAGCTTAAAAGTTATTGGTTTTATAAAAATATGCTTCGAATACAATGTTTGTTTTATAAATAAATCTACATATTTGTAATGATAACTAATTTCATATCTCAAAGAGTTACGGAGATATGATAAAAAAATATTTAATCATCCGACCGAAGTCATTAAAGTCATTTTGCCGAGGTATTGAGAGTAACCATTTTGTTTGAAATATTTATAAATGTTTTGAAATGAAATTTATTGAAAATCGTTTGAGCCGATTTTGAGAAAATCGACTTTTTCTCTTCTTGTCCTTCAGTAAGCTACCCTTAATTTTAGGGTTAGATATTCAATTCCAAAAATCTCTTTGGGAAACCCTATGAATCCCTACATACCAAGTTATAGCCCAATCGGTAAAATGGTTTAAGCTTCTAGTTGGAGGTACAGACAGACAGGCATACAGACAGATGTAAATTCAAAAACCAATTTTTCGGATTCGGGGGGTCATGAAACGTCGAGATTCATCAAAATATCGAGTTTTTTGGCGGTCACAATACTTTCCCTACCTGTAATATAGCGAGAAAGTATTTAAAAAAATAGAAAGCCAATCTAGTGCACTCAAATAGGAGTATAGTTTGGATAAACATTGAGGTAGATATTCCAATTAATAAATTAACATTGGTGAAAAAAGAACATCGTCTGAAAACATCAATGTTATAGAAACTACCATCGGTATTGTTTTCCAAACCAATTGAAACTGTAACTGAAGTGTATTCGTAAAAAAGTGTATTAAAAACTAATAATAAAAAATTACTATTTTTAAAACAAACACATAAACATATCGCTGTCTCGGACATCGTTACACATTGATAGTTGAAAATCATCTATGAGGAAAACATCGAACCTTCAATATCTATGTTCAATGTGTATCCCTGCTGGACTGTACTAAAGCATGTCCCGTTTCATGTTTATCCCACCAGTCGATCTCATTGTAACTGAGCCAATTCTTTCGGTACACTAGTTAATGTAGTAATAACACTATTGATCGAATTTACTATTTTTATGAGTAGTTTTTCTTAGCGCCGCATCTACTACCCGTATGTGTTATACACCTATGTAGACCTCCTAAATTACCCTAATGTGTGGGCGGGAGGGTAGAAAATAATTTAGGATAAACTACTCTCAATACACCTGACCGGAATCAAGGCATGATCTCACCACCTTGGCAGTCTAATATATTGCGAGAGTGATGCCTTAAACCATGCGGCCAACGAATCGGGTATTAATAACTAAAAAGTATTTTTATATATCATCAATTCTTGTAAAATGTGTTCGATAGTTAAAACCTTAAAGTAAATGATATATAATTAAAGTAAAATTTGGCGAACTGTGTTAGGTACCTACAAAAAATAATAAAATGCAACATTTAAACTATTAGCATCCAGAGTGGTCTGAACATTGGAAGTAGGAACTCAAGAAGCTTATCTGCACTTGAGGTCAAGCTATTTCTGTCTTTTCTTCCTTTACTTGGGGGAGATAATGACTCATAAATGCCTGGATAGTTACCTTCCTCACCTCACTTGGACAAAGGGGGAGATTTAGGGAATGATTGACACTCAAGGACCCCCACCTAAACAGCTTTTACTACTTCCCTACCAGTTTACAGAATTTAGGCTCCACCCCCGATATGATATTTTTTTCTTCAAAGCCTTCAACTTGGGAGTTCATCTTGTCATGAAATGTGGTCTTAGGTGCGGCAGAAGGGAGTGCAAGTATTTTTCAGTTTTTATAGAATATAAATTTGTTGGCAAAAATTAATTAAATATTTCTCCAGTGGTAATGTAGAGTTTAGTTTTCTGCACATTCTAATATCAACATATCTTGAATATCTGTTTAGGGTGTCCTGGAATGTTGTCAAAACTTTTTAAATAAAGAGAAAATGTTTTGACAACATTCCAGTACACCCTTGACAGATATTCAAGAACTGTTGATATTAGAATGTGCAAAAAACTAAACTCTATATTGCTACTGGAGAAATATTTGATTTATTTTGGCCAAACAAATGTAATGCTATAAAAACTGTAAAATTACTCGTGCGCCCTTCTGCCGCACCTTAAGCTAAGTTGAGTCCATTAACACTGGAGCTCGCTAATGTCAATGCTCAGTGGTTTTCTTTAGCACCATGTCTTACAACCCGCTAAGGTTATAAGCTTCTGTAATAATTACGCTAATGGTTTTAGGGATTAGGAAGGCTATACTTATAGGAAACTATACTGTCTCCCTTAATTAAGCACGCTCGCCTCTCTTCTTTAGTGTGTGGTGAAAGGGGAACAAGGAATTGATATCCAGTGAAATATCATAACTCTAAAAATAAGGGTAGCCTTTAATGATTATAATTATTGATCATCACGGATTCCAGATATTATGTTCTTAATAATATAAATAAAAATTCCCAATTACAACCGTTCACATATAAGAACTAAAAAATTTAAAAAAAACATTAATAGCATAAATGAAAATCCCCAATAACAACAGTTCACATAAAAATATTAAGGATAAAGAAAACAGTAATATTAATATCATAAATGAAGATACCCAACAACAATTAATGACAATGATGACTTAACAAACTGCGATAAAACCAACAAATGCAATAATGCTCCTTACCCTTAACATTAAAATAATACACCAAATAAATGTATTGTAAGCAAGATGTTCCCCAGTAGCATTACAAGTAACTATATTATAATAGGAGAGATACTCAAAACATAAACCTTTCACCGCCTTTTTTCGCAAACATTAATTTTCCAAAACGCGCAGGCCGAAAGATGAGGTTAAGGAAAATAGTATAATTTAACTCACTGAGTTCATTTTACCACCAAATAGAATGATTAAATCAATCCCTTACTCTCTGTCACTAGGTTAGTGATCACACCGAGTACGAAAATCTGCATAGCCCCCACAAAATGGAAGACTAGAAGAGGAATCCATGACCAACTCCCCAACTCCAAGAAGCCTTTTTTACGCGTCTCTCGCAAAAAAATCCCCACACATTGTATCAAACCGCCAAAAGGTGGCAAAACGTTAATGTTGTTTTTTTTAACCTAGTTCTTACATAAAAATAAACAATGACTATTAAACATATGAAAACCAAAGAGAAATTAATTTAGATCACTAATAATGAAAACTAAGGATAATTAATGCGTAAATTAATGGTGTTAAAGAAAATAGTTCTAAAGTTATCAACGTCAGTGTCACCATCTGTCGATCTTGCAAAAACACTCAACCCCGACACTCCCCCCCTTCTAGTTTCTTCTGCGTAATGGACGACATCGCACTGCAAATGTTTATGCTGCCCAATCTCGGCACCAAATCACAACTCAGAGTGGTCCAAGTAGTCTAGGAGGAAGTTGAAAGTTCGGCCCGTTTTCGCCGCACAATTAAAACATAAATGCATTCTTCTATTATATTAAAAATAAAGGTGCACAGCACAAAACGTACCCGCATTTATGTGGAGGGAGAGTGGTAAATCATTTTGGAAAAACCACCCCCAGTACACCCAACCGAGATTCGCACTTCAATCTCCCCGTCATCGGTAGTTTAGCCTACTGCGAGATTAGCGCGCTAGACCACGCGGCCGGTTGCACACACATCATATTGATTTTTCAATCACCAATTAGTTTGATCATGGGTTGCAAAGAAAGTTAATTAAGGCTCAAAATCTCCGAGTACTTGGCCATAGATTTGCTCAAATAATCAAGTAGAACAAACATGGTGGCACCGTAAAATGCACGGTATTTGGAAAATCTGATTGGGAAATTATCGAAATTTAATCATAAGGCTGGCTATGATGTATACATTTTATGTCTTTGGCAGTCTAGTTATAATGATAATTTCAATAAGATTAGACTATATATTATAATATTAATAATACTAATATTACTATTAGTAATAATATCAGGCAGCCTAGACTACCAAAGACATAAAGTTTATACATCATAGCCAGCCTTGTGTGTTATAATATATAATAATAATATGATAATAAATATTATATTATTATTAGACATATTAATACTATATATATTAATATATTAATCCGACCCCCTAGCTCAGTCGGCTACGTGTCTTTATACTGAGCTAAGGTTCCCGGGTTAGATTCTCAGCATTGCCAAAAAAATTATTATGAGTGAAATATGTCTTTACCCTTGCACAGTGATTAATTAATGGAAGGGGACAGTATTTTGTGATTGTCTTAGTCTTAATTTAGACATACGACAAGCTTAGCAGGACGGTAGTGGGTAATAAGGGGCTTTAATAAAAAAAATGCCACAGGCTGTAAACGGTAATGGATGTAAATATTTATGTTATTGTTATAATATATATTATATTATTAATAATAATAATATTACAATAGCCAACACTTCATTGTTCATACCTAAAACTAACTGTGCAGAAATTTAAAAAAATAAATTATTTCCTCACTGAAAACAAAAAAAATCCCCAGGATATGATAACCTAATGGAAATATGAAAGATAATACCAATTTTAATACAGACTATAGTAGATTTAATAAATACCTCAATAAAAGCGGACACATTTCCAAACCAGATGAATTTCTCTCTTAAAAGACCCATTCACAAAAGTGAGAATCATTAATTAGACTACAGTAATTACAGACCAATGGAAATACTACCAACTTTTGAAAATAGACTATAAAGATACATGGTTAATGAGCTTACAGATTATTTAATATAGTTTAATAAAGTAGACACAAGGCAATATGAATTTCAAAAACATAAAAGCGCAAAATAAGAATTATAAAAAAGTTTTCTAATAAAATTAACAAAGCCCTAAAAACCAATCAGCACGTTTTGGCACTATTTGTTGACTTTAAAAAAGGTTTTGACACATTTGACATTAATATATTATTGAGATAATTAAAAAATGATTTTTTAAATATTTGTTTGTTGAATGTTTTTTGAAAAAGATGATTAGTGGACCATACTTAAGATGCTTTAGACGTTATAGACTATTTCACAAACTGACCTTTTTATGTACAAATTAGCACACAAAAAAAGTGAAACCACAGTGAAAAATGTGGGAGTACCACAAGGCTCAATAATAGGACATAGTCTATATTTAATTTACGTCAATACAATCACAAGACAAGTAAAGCATGGCCACATTTACCTATATACAGGCGACACCGCAATACTGACTATTCACGAAAACCTCCAAATGGCATACAACCTGTAAAAAGACTACAACATTATTGCTAACAAACAACATAACATAAAATTCTACTTCTTAACCAGATATATAGTATGAGTTCAGCCTCATCATAGGATATTACCACTCCGATGAATACACACAAATAAACAACCATTCCCATAACACCCGCTCAACATCTAACAAAATATAAGAGTATACAATCGGAAAATACTCAAATGTTTGGTAAACAGGAATTGAGATACACCATTCCAACATTATTTTATCAACTACCACCAACACTCTGAGATATTATTCAAATAGGTGAAGCGAAAAATAAAATTAAAGACTAGAGACTTCAAGGAATCTTTCAAACAAAATAATTATTTCTAAGAGAATATGTTAAGTGTAATATATTCTTATATAATTTCTTATTTTTAAATATTTAACTGCAAGACCTGAAGATGTACCTTAAGCTAATTCGGGATTGTAATATGAAATCAATTATAGTTATTTAACTTTCCTTTAAATACAAAATAAACATTAATTGAAATTGAAAAAATATTACAAATAATATTAATACCTTTTAATTAATATTAATACTATAAACAATAACATTAATATGATAGATAATGATAGGATTAATATTAATGTTATTATATTTAATTGCTTAAACCACATATGCATGCATGTCTAGTCATATTAAATTTCAGCCCCAAAAATTAATTAGTTTACCTTAACAATAGTAAGATACACAAAATGTATAAAATAGCAAGTTTGACCCATTACAGCTCGTAAACTGCGATGATTAGAAATCATTGAACCACAATTTATATCTTATAAATATACATTTGTTGAAATTTTGCGATAAGTTTTTTATGTCGAACTACCGTTACATATATGGGTAACTTAAATGGTTTATGATAAATATTATTATCATTATTATTATTATTATCATCATCATCACTTAATCTTATTATCTATTTGGGTTATACGTTTATGTACTATTTACGCTAATAGTTTTAGGGATTATATAGGCTATATTTATAGGAAGTGTACCCGCATTGGCGTGGAAAAAGGTGGAAAACCCACCTTCAGTACACCCAACCGAGATTCTAATCTCAATCTCCCCGTCATCAGCAGTCCTATCCACTGCGAGAGTAGCGTGTTAGACCACGTGGCCGCCGAAGTGGGTTATATGATAAATAAGCTGTGCACTTATTTTTAAAAGAAAAATTGATTTAAGGGTAGTTTACTAATAGCCTATTTTCTGAAATTTTTAGCTTTAGTAAACTGAGGCTATGTTTCTTATAGTTCAAATAAAGAGCGAATTAACATTAAAACATTCTAAATTAGGCAGTTTATCCGTAAGTAAAGAATTTTGTTAAAACCATATTAACAAAGATGTATTCCATATAAATGCTGTCCATTAATTCGTTCATTGAAGTTGTCATATTAAAATGTAGCTATAACACATTTTTATTTTTACCTGGTTCAATACTTTTTGTTTTCAAACATGTCATTCATGAAACCAGTGCAAGCTCATTTGTATGCATAGCGTCTAGCTCGGACGTACATTTATAAACATATATAGACAAAATACCTCCCTCCCAACCTGAAACCAGCTCAGTTTCTCTCTCTCTTTCTCTCAAGCGCGCCAACCAAGGTTTATGAATGAAGCTAGAAGCGTCTGTAGAAGTGTTCACTGCTAAAATTAGCTCCAATCTCAGCGTCGCTGGACTCACCCGTGTGGGCGGGGTGGACTTCTCCAGTGTTAGGTTAAGAGCCTTGTGTATCTAAAGGGAGTTGCGTTCACTTGAGATATAGGTGTTGGCTACTAAGCTACATAGTTTATTTTACTGTACAACGACTTGATTTGGCCTTGATAATAGTTCGATGTTAAACCATCTGATCTACCCAGGTTGCCATGCGTGTACAGCTACTCTATACATCTCCGGTAATAGTTCAATGTTCTACCACCTCAACTAGCGAGATTATTATCCATACACAACTACTCTATATAGCTCGTAGTATTGCAAGCCATGAACTACCTCCTAAATTACCAAAGCTACTGTACATGTACAACTAATCTATATATCTCTGGTAATTTAGTTTAATGTTCTACCATCTGATAGCCCAGGTTTTGTACAATGTATCTGTAAGTCCCTGTTGGTGGTATCTTGGCTAGAAGAAAGTGTTACATTAAGCCCTCATACAACAACCGTAATTAACTGCCCCTTACATAACTGTAATGAACTATCCCTCCGAAAACCATTGTGATTAGCTGTCCCTTACACAATACCTGTCATAGGCCGTCCCTTAAAAACAACTGTAATGAACTGTCCCTTAGAAAACAACTGTAATGAATTGCCCCCCCCCCCAGAAAAACTGTAATAAACTGTCCCTCAGACAGGAGTAGTGAACTGTCTCCTATACAACTGTAATGAACTCTTCCTTAGATAACGATTGTAATTAAATTCCTCTCAGGCAACTGTAATTATCTGTCGCTCCGTAAAACCACTGTAATTAACTGTCCCTTAGACAACAACTGTCATTAACTTTCCCTTGAAAAACAACTCTAATGAACTGCCCCCAGACAACAACTGCAATTAACTGTCCCTCATACAACAGCAGTAATGAACTGTCTTTTAAGCGACTACAATGAACTGTCTTTCATACAACAGCAGAAAAGAACTGTCTTTTAAGCGACTACAATGAACCGCCCCTCATACAACAACTGTAATGAATTATCCTCCATACAACAACTGTAGTGAACTGTCCCTCGAACAACTGTAACAAATTGTCCCTCGAGCAACTGCAATGCACTGTTCCGACTCGCACGCGCTCTTAACATTGTAAATGATCACTGCTACATCGGGCGTGTTCCAACCGGACTATGAATGGCATTCCTGCGGCTGAGGCTACAGATAGCGATCTAGCCTGTTAATGCGACACGTGGTTTCCGGCCCAGGTAGATACAGACGCTCATTTACAAGTCCCCCCTCCATAGCGCTGGTCCAGCGCAGCCTCACACACACAGGGGTGAACAACAGGGGCGTGCCATGTACAACCACGTTATCAACACGGGAGCTAAACACGTATTAGGGAATGGTAGCTTGAGGAGAATTCACACCCTTTAGTGTGAACATAAGACGTAAAATTACAGTGCTAAGGACAAGGGGTAAGCCGCCCTAAATTAACCTAACGTAGGCCTTCCGTGTCTCGGGAAAACCAGACAAGACGAGAATGATGCATGCGAATTTTAACATAGTTTACAATCTCGACAATTGGAGTCGAGTGTGAGTGACCAAATAAATATAGTTATCCTGACACTTTTAATCCAAAATCTAAAATAATCACATCTTAAGTAGATTTAAACTTAAGTCTTACTGTTGATATTACGTTTCAAAGGGTATATGTATATATATATATATATATTTACAGAGATGAACACAGAAATTATTCTTGGGGAAAAGGAGGGGGGGAGGGGTTAAAGTAAAGAAGTTACAAGTCAATAGTCAATCCAATTCATTACTCGTATACGATTCATACTTTGAACAAATTGCCAATTACTTTATGAGACTACATAAAGATTATACAGTATAACCTAAGACATTACATCTGTACTGTAAGGATAAATAATAATTCCAATAGATTATAATATACGTATTCATAACATGAAGGGGATTTAACATTGCTAAATCATTGCTTTGTATTATAGTTTTATTTACCTTTCATATTAACCAAGGGGGTGAAGCCCCCCTCCCCCTGCATGTGTGCGCCCCTGTATGTTTATATATCAACAGTATGTTTGAATTTACTCAAGATGTAATTATTTTATATTTTGGATTAAAAGTTTCAGCCAGACTAAATTAATTTGATCATGTGTATAAATGCATGTGTATGTGTGTGTGTGTGTGTTTTTCTCTATGAGAAAGAGAGAGAACAAGCCCCCAAAATACAGAAATTGTCCAGGAACTTCGTGTATTTTTTACTCTAACAGCTTATACTTAAAATGACCAGAAAACAAGGTAGAATATAAATTTAATGTGCCCGCATTTAATGGAAGGAGAGTGGGTAGCCATTTTTACTCAGTTAACCCAACCAGAATTTGAACCCCGATATTCTCATCGCCAACATTCCATTATATTTAAAGAGTAATGCCTTATCATAGACCATGGGACCATTGGGGTGGATATTGAGTAGATTTTTACATTATAGTTTAAATGTTGCGTGTATTTGGAGAACTTAACGTTATTCTAAGTAGAACAGTGAAGTTCAAATGGTAACAACAACAAAATCAGAGCTTGAAACATTTTCTACTCTGCATTCAAAATATAAAATGTAAATAGTTCGCTTGAAAAGCAAATGAATAAGCGATGGATAAGCAAGGAGGCACCAAAATGAAAAACAGGCAGTGAGTTGTCTTGTGCTGAGTCTCAAGCCATGGCCCTCGCACCCCTGCTGGCTAGATCTCCTCCCTCCCCCCAGCACCACCCCTCGCAGCAGTTGGCACTTTTGGGTGCTATAACAGGGGGGCGCGTGCCATATTCCCCACTGCGAGCTAACTCTGGCCCTTCTTGACCGAAGAAATAACCCAACTATAAGGGCGGAGACCACGGGGTTAGCCTACGGGCCCCCCTGGCGGGGCCTACGCGTGCTTGGGGTGGCCCCGGACTATGGGAGGGGGTCTTGATTCTATCAGACCTATCTATTTTAGGGGTCATCTTCATGAACTAACCTAAGCCCCATTTCTACCATGCAATGGTTCAAGGGAAGCTAAGATATTCTATCCTGGTTAAAAGGATGCTAAGATACTATTCTCTGTTTAAAGGAAAGCTTGGATATTAAGTCTTGATTCAAGGGATTATAAGCTAGGGCCTACTCCGTCCTGCTTCAAGGGAAGCTCATCCTGGGCTAAGGTAAGCTTAAATAATCTGTTCTTTTTCTCTCTCTCGTTTATTTGAGGTATTAAACGTGCACTTTCTGAGCCAACTGATTATATTAGCGCAAGCGAATTTCTATGAGCGAGAGTGAAAGGGCCTACTAATTTTTCTGGGAAAGGTATTTTAACATGATGCCCAAGGTTACTTTACATGCTACAATCGACATGGGATCAACGGCTTTACTTCCCCTCCAAAAAAAGTTGTGCTAGGGATTGGCTTAGCTCAATAAAAATCCATCCACCCCAGCTGGGTTTGAACCCATGAACACCGGGTCCTGAGACGTGCACTTTAACCTGTGATCACCAACGTTGACTGTTATTTTTAATGGTAAGCCAAAATATTCTGTCCCTATTAAATGAAAGCAAAGAGACTATGTTTTGGTTCAAGGGAAGCTAATAAACTCAACTCTGGTTCGAGTCAAGCTGGGGTTTTGGGTTCTGGTTCAAAGAAAGTTAAGACAGTGCCATTATTAAGAAGTGAAGATTAAAACTACCATTCGAAATATGGGATAGGTAGCCACCAACTAAACTTCTGGCTATCATTCATTCGGATATTTAGCACGGTGTTAATATATCCAACACAGTGATTTTTATCTGGTGGTCTACTTCATTCGTGTCAGACTTCTATGCTGGCGGCCGGGGTTCAATCCCCGGTCCCGGCAAAGATTTATCTAATTACCAAACCCTTCCTTCACCTCTGACAAGACATCTTGTGAATGTGGGGAATGCCAGGCCTCTATGCCAGGCCTCCACCGTGGTTCGGATTCCACGTTAAACTGTAGATCCTTCATTTCATCTCACAATCACCCCACCATTACACATTAGCGTAAGTGCGTATAACCCGAACGGGTAGTAAGACGCGCTGCTAATAATAATAATAATCTACTTCATTCTACTCGTCAATTGTTATACCTTGCGAGAAGAAACGGGTTCTACCAATATTCTCAGCTAAAGCGGTCACCTCTCTAATACTAACTCTTGGAATGGTTTAAGTTACTTCCAAATGTAATATTAATTTTTCCCTACCTATAAAAGGCTACATTCAGAATCACATTATATTGTTTTATATAATCTAAATAATAAAAAAACTTCACTAATTAACAACAGGACATCAGGATATAAGAACATAGCCTATTTTGCATGGTAAATTTGATTTGTGGCATAAAACAATATTTATGAAAACAGATTATGTGTCAAATACTGAAAGTATATATTAATAGGCTTATATATATTTTCGATGAAATTAGAACGAGTACAAGCACAACGATTTACTAATATGCATATCTAATCCTTAAGCTTGTGCTAAATAATGTTAGTTGCTTTTTCATTCTGCAAGAAGGAAAGTTGTGTGGGTACAGATCAAATCTCTTAAGACTATTATTAATACTTCTGACTGGTGCTCACGTGGTTTAAGGAGTGATGCTCAAAAAAGACTCGTCTGTTGGTGATTAGGAGGTTGGTCTTAGAATTTCGACAAGTGAGGTCTATTCCCTCCCCAGCGCTTCCAGATTTTTCTGTGAAGAGGTGGACCCTGAAACACGGTCAACTCAGACTCGTGAGGACAATTGAGGAGCTACCTAAATAAACAGTATCTGCTCCGGTCCATAAAACTGAGTTGAATGGCTAGAAGGCCTGTTGTGCCAACCACATGACACCCTCTATACGAAGAAGTTGACACTATCTTCACCATCAGACGGTGGCCGCTTGATTGCAGGCTAGCGCCATGAAGTGTTATCCATACATGGTGTATAGCTGTGTTTTTCTTATCCTTTCTATTAATAACCGTAATGCGGGACATAAAAGTTTTAGCAAATATACCCACCCATTTTGGCTGTCGATTGGTACAAGACGTCACCCTCGCAATTGACTGGACTGCCAATGACAGGGAGATCAGGGTTGAATCACAGTCGGGTGCACTGAGAGTTGTTTTTCCTAACTGGTTTTCCACTCTACATTCATTCAAATGCAGGTACACTTCCTCTAAATTATCCGTCCTTATCTATAACAACTAGAGTAATCAGTGCATATGCGTATAGCCCGAACGGGTAGTAAGACATGGTACTAAAAATTAATAATAATTAATCATAGGTTGTATAAATATAGTAATTATTTGTATTTATTTCCTATATTTTCTCCCTCCTTAATTAAGTTCTAAGTTGAGTAGTTATACGCCTGAAGCCTGAAACAGATAGAGATACTCTTCTAGTTGATCTCTCGAAAGTTTTATTATTTAAACTGATGATAAAATTGATTGTTTGCTGTCAATTGATAGTGTTCCGTGGCCAAATACTCTAAGGCGTCACTTTCATCTTCTACTGGTCTTCTGTTGAAAGGGATATCGGGGTTCAGATCCTGATTTGGTCTACTGAGGGTGTTTTTCCCTAAATTGTTTCCCACTTTCCTTCCAAGCATATGCGCCTAGATTAACTCTTAATTGCTTCCTTTCTCATTCTTACCCCATTATAATAATTATACCCCTATATGCGTATAAGCTGAACAGGTAGTACGTGGTGATAAAATATAATATATACATGTATATAAATTGCTCTCAGCTAATTGACACTTTATCCCAGTATTTTCGTTCAGAAGGGTTTGGACAAATGTGAGCCAGTGACCTTGAGAGGCTGTGTTCACCCGGCAAATGAACCGAGGACGAGATTAACATAAGTAAACGCTCAGAGACTCAAGGTCACTCACTATTCACGCAGCAGTCGTGAGCTGTGACCGATGCATGGCAGACTCGGGCGTAATAGCTTCCCCTGTACAAACATACACCTAGAGATTGTTCCTGTGTGATTGTAGCAATCTGAAGATAACTTTCCCTGTGAGCTATATAAAGACTAAGAATATACCTACACAGTTCCTGGGTGATAGTAGCGCTCTGAAGATAACTTTCCCTGTGAGCTATATAAAGACAAGAATATACCTGCACGGTTCTGGGTGATAGTAGCGCTCTGAAGATAGCTTACCCTGTGAGCTATATAAAGACAAGAATATACATACACAGTTCCTGGGTGATAGTAGCGCTTTGAAGATAACTTTCCCTGTGAGCTATATAAACACAAGAATATACCTGCATGGTTCCTGGGTGATAGTAGCGCTCTGAAGATAACTTACCCTGTGAGCTATATAAATACAAGAATATACCTGCACGATTCTGGGTGATAGTAGCACTCTGAAGATAACTTACCCTATGAGCTATATATACACAATAATATACCTGCACGGTTCTGGGTGATAGTAGCACTCTGAAGATAACTTTCCCTGTGAGCTATATAAATACAAGCATATACCTGCACGGTTCTGGGTGATAGTAGCACTCTGAAGATATCTAACCCTGTGAGCTATATAAAAACAAGAATATACCTGCGCGGTTCCTGGGTGATAGTAGCGCTCTGAAGATAACTTACCCTGTGAGCTATATAAACACAAGAATATACCTGCACGGTTCTGGGTGATAGTAGCACTCTGAAGATAACTTACCCTGTGAGCTATATAAATACAAGCATATACCTGCACGGTTCTGGGTGATAGTAGTACTCTAAAGATATCTAACCCTGTGAGCTATATAATCACAAGAATATATCTGCATGGTTCTGGGTGATAGTAGCGCTCTGAAGATAACTTACCCTGTGAGCTATATAAACACAAGAATATACCTGCATGGTTCTGGGTGATAGTAGCGCTCTGAAGATAA
>CABFVX010002211.1:32532-79848 GCA_902151425.1 Timema shepardi | reverse complement strand
ATTGTAGCACTCAGTAGATAACTTACCCTGTGATCTATATAAACACAAGCATATACCTGCACGGTTCCTGGGTGATAGTAGCGCTCTGAAGATAACTTACCCTGTGATCTATACAAACACAAGAATATACCTGCACGGTTCCCGGGTGATTGTAGCACTCTGAAGATTACTTACCCTGTGATCTATATAAACACAAGCATATACCTGCACGGTTCCTGGGTGATTTAAACGTTTTGAGAATGTCTTGAGATTCCTACAGGTAATTTTAGTGACCAGGCCAAATAGCCTAAGCTGTAGGTAATTTATTTAAAAAAATACGTTTACAAAAAAAACTTCAAGATAAAAAAAATAGTTTTTGACATTGTAAGACTATTCTTAGAATTGTTTAAGAATTTATTATTTTTAACGTTATATCTTTAAAGTTCGCTCAATAAAACGTAAATTCTTTAACATGAGAAATATTATTTTGGGACGTCACATATAGACGACGTCCTTAAAGACACTCACCCTTGGCTACAATCAGCTGGGGAGAAGGACACATTCGATACAATTCAAACATACAAACCCCAATAAATACAATGTTGATATAGTATACTATGGTGAAAATACACTTTAACTTTTAGTCAAGAAGCTACAATTTTGTTCTGTTAAAAGTCAAAATTATGTTCCTTCCATTGGTTCTAAATTAGCAATACCTGACATTTAATTTGTATAATGTGGACATATTCTAAAAATACAACCAGGGGCTCCTGAAGCTCTTTGAAAGTGGGGGTAAGGGGTTTAACTGATAGAGCTATAATACAAATCTTTTAACTGAAATATATTTTTACTAAACCAATAATTTTCAAGCCAGACACAAATATATAATATATATGTTTTAACTTTTCTAACACTTAAGGTTAGGTATTGCGACCATTAACAAAATCTTAACCGAGATGTTGATTGATGTTTACTCTTAATGACCCCCGAACCTTAAACAGTGGTTTCTACAATGCCATCTCTCTGTGTTTCTATTTAACCCTATAATTAGGAGTAATTTACTAAAGGGGGAAAAGAGAAAAGAAAGCTTTTCTCAAAATCGGCTCTAATGATTTTGATTAAAAATCGTATATAGTTGTTGATTAAGATTATAAACAAAATGGCTATTTTAATTTTCCTATTAAAATGACTTATAGGTTACTTTATAGAAGTGAACAGTTCCATATCTCCTCAACTATTTGAGATACTAAATAACTTATGATTGAAATATTGTAGCACTATTACAAATTAAAAACTTTTATCTGAAATATATTTGTATAAAACCAATAGTTTTTGAGATATTGGCAAATATATAGATACAATTTTGTGAGCTTTTGTTGTACACAAATATACTACTTATGTGTTAACTCAATAACTCTCTAATGCCATAGAGTAATTAAATATTAGTAAGTCTCTCAAAAATGTATGTTCTTTTTCCATTAACCTCTCAGGGGAAACGTTTGTATAGCAATGATCTATTTCTATCATTTTAGGATCAATAATCAATATTTACGTTTTTTATTGGACAAAATATATAAATAAGGAATTCAATAGCAATGCGATGACCTGAATATGTGCAACACCTAATAAGATAACAAAAATTTTAACCGGAAGTCAACATTTTAATACGAAGTGTTGACCCTTGTGGCCCCGAAATTGATATTCTTTATTGGTACAAATATACAAATGAGGACATTAATTCTTTAAAAATAAAATTATAAAATTTAAAAATGTGAGTCAAAGATGTTTTAAGTAAGTATAGCGCCATTTATGCTTGTTTTTGCTAATGTATATAATATATATTACGAGTTTTGAGTAAATATCTTCATTTTTAAATAATAGAGTGAGAAAGTCCGTGTGGAATTCCCTACTATTTATTTTAATTTTGAGTTTTCCAAAAGCTGTGTAAAGTGTTCTTCACCTGGAAATCTTTTGAAACTGTATTGCTTATAGATAATATTTAAAGTATTTTAAAAAGTGGCGTTGGAACTCTATTTGTGTGAGGGTAAGGGGACCAAAGATTTGTTTTTCCCCCTCCCAGTTATTGTTTGAATATTGGATACCCTAGAATTATTTTTTTCTAGGAATTTTTCTTTCTCTCAGTTAACGTTTGAAAATTGGGTGACCAAGAACGTATTTGGAGTAGTCCTGAAAAGTGGGGAGTTTTTGAAAATTATACTCTTTTAAAATAAATTTAGAATAGTCTAGACCTCTCTGAATTTTTTAAATTTTTATAATCCAAAAGTATATTTGAAGTAGTCTCCCTCCAGCAAAATTTTAAAATTGTATGCCTCTAAAATCTATTTTAAGTAGCGCTAAATCAGATTTTTACTTTCTCGCTATCATACAGGTAGAAAAATATTGTGATAGTCAAAAAAATTGAACTCGAGATTTTGATGTCCCCCCGAATCCGAAAAAGTTATTTTTGAATTTCCGTCTATTTTATCGATCGAGATAAAACTTTGTATCTAGGGTTTTCATAGGGTTGCCATGAAGGTTTTTTAGAATTGGATATCTAACCATAAAATTAAGGGTACTTAAGGACAAAAAGAGAAAAATTATATTTTCTCAAAATCAGCTCTAACGATTTTGCTTACATTTATAAATATCACAAAAAAAAATTACTATTCTCAATATTTTGGCAAAATTACTTTAAGGGTTCCGGTATGATGCGTAAATTATTATTTTTTATCATATCTCCAAAACTCTTTGAGATATGAAATTACTTATCAGTGCAAATATGTAAGGCTATATATATATATATATATATATATATTAACTTTACGAACACTAAAGGCCAAGTATTGCGACCGTAAAAAAAATCCAACCCAAAATGTTAATGAATGTCAACGCCTCACTACCCCATGAACCCTAAAAAGTGATTTTTGCAATTCCATCTGTCTGTGTGTCTGTTTAACCCTAAAATTAAGAATAGATTAATAAAAAGCTAAAAGAGAAAAAAAACTACTTTCTCAAAATCAGCTCTAACGATTTTTAATAAAATTTGTATTAATGCGTTGATTAAAATCACAAATAAAAGGGCTATTTTCATTTTCCTATGAAAATTACTTTTAGGGTACTTTATAGAAGCGGAAATGTCCGTATCTCCACAACTATTTGAGATACTTAATATTAATTGCAGGCGATAATCTTCTATGGAAAAATGTTCAAAAAAATGAAATGAAGAAAAATACTTCTGATGTAATGAATAAAATTATTATCGTTTCAAAATTGTGGTACTATTAAAAATAAAATCTTTTATTTGAAATATTATACTACTATAAAGCCACATGGCTGACTCACTCACTGACCTTAATGTTTACACACTTCCAGATAAGCTAGAAACTTGAAATTTGGCAAACTTATAGCTTCTAGCTTGTAACCGACGGAATAATTCCAAACAATTTTAAAAAAATTAGCCCCTGAAAAAAATTCAAAATGGGGGAGCAACTTTAAAGTCGGTGTGAACCTTTCTTTGGAGGTCTCTTGTGGCTAAACGGTAATACCTATCAAAAATTGCTCTGGAATTACATTAGTTTACATCCACTTGCAAAGAAAACTCACTGGGGGTTTGTAGGCGTAGCCTCCAACAAGCAAAGCGAGTATTTTTACCAAAAAAATCTGAGATTTTCACAAGTATATTAAACCAATTTTGTAAACTTTAGTTGTAGAGAGACACTACTTAAGCTTTAACGCAATAATTCTCCAATGCCATAGAGTAAATAAATATAAGTAAGTCTCTAAAAGTTTATGTTATTTTTACTTAAACCTCTTAAGAGAAGTGTTTGTACAACAATTATCTGTCTCCATTTTCGATTCAATAATCAATATTTTTTTTTTAATGGTCAAAATTTATAAATGAGGAATTTAATAGCAATGCTATGACCTGAAAATGTTTAACACCTAATAAACTTTCTAAAATTGTAACAGGAAGTCGAAATTATATATGAAGTATTGATTGACCTTTGTAGCCCCAATATCGATATTTTTTATTGGTTCAAATATACATATGAGGACATTAATTCTTTAAATATTAAATTATAAAATTTAAAACCGGGACTCAAAAAATATTTGACATAATGTACTGGAATTTATGCTTGATTTTGCTAGTGTATATGATTTTGTTTCACATATATTACGAGTTTTGATTAAATATCTCCATTTTTAAACAATAGAGCGAGAAAGCCCGTGTGGAGTTCAGTACCATTTATTTTCTTAAATTAAATTCCCTAGAAATTCCCTAGTGGTCCTACTCAAGACATTTGTATGCCCAAAAAAAGCTATTTAGAGGGCTCCTTACTTGATTTTTTCTATCAAAATCAGATGCCTCTAGAAGCTATTTTAAGTGGTTTAGCCCCAAGAATTTTTTGAATATTGGATGCTTTAGAAGATAAACTACTATCTATGAAGATCGGATTATAGAGTCAAATTAAGACAAATACATGTTATCCCAAACTGCCTTATTTAAGCATTATTTTGTGATCAACATTAAAAACTTCAGAAAATTTTCTGGAGATTTGGGGGATTTTAACCCCATAACCTCCCTCTCTATGCCCATAATCTCTATCGTTTAAGCTACGCCATAATTGAACGATTCGTGGTAATCTTGCTACCTTTCAGGGTAAACTAAGTGTACGGATTAACCCTGTCAAGACTCATATTGTGTATGGCAACTTAATGGACCTTTAAACTGGGGTTGATTAAATACTTAGCATTTTTCTTACAAACCATGCATACAAAATCAAATATATTATCACAACAATGTATAAAGTAGTATTGAAAATAATAAAATACTTTATTCAAACCACAACAAGAAAGATTATTAACTTTATTAATATATAGTTGTTTCAGTTTACTAGGGTTGATAAAATTTTGGCAAAAATAAAATTTTAACTAGGATTGAAAACCCGCCTCGTGTTAAAATTAAACTTACAATTCTACTGTAAATTTTTTTAAATGTGTTCTTATCTGTGTCAAAAAGGTCAATAAGTATTATTATTACTCTGGTATTGTTTATATTTAAAGTATTCACAATTAGGACTAGTGCTAGTTACTATGATTTTTTGAAATATTTTTTTCTTGTGATCAAAATAAGCTGAAAAATGAGGGCATTTCAGTTTTCTATTAAATTAATTGTATTTTTTTTAATCATTACTTAAAATTATTGAATTGATGGTAACAGATGTATGTTTTATACATGGGTTTTGAATTTACCTGGGAACGGTTGGTGGTGCTTAAGATAGTCCCAGCCCCCAAGATAAAAACAAGGGGGGTACAAGTTCCCCGCGATGCCCCTGTTCGGGAGCCCCTAAATATAATAAACCTATGTTCAACAACGTTTATAAGATGGTATTTGTATAATATCATATTATTATTAGCACCGCCTCTTACTATCTATTCGGGCTCTACGCATTTACGCTAATGTGTAATGAATGCTTGTGAGAGGAATGGTGGACCTACAATTTAACGTGGGATCCGAACCGCGATGGAGGCTTAGCATTCCACACATTCACAAGTTGTGATTAATACACGTCTTGTCAGGGGTGAAGGAAGGGTTTGGAAATCAGAAAAATCTGTGCCAGGACCGAGGATTGAACCTCGGTATAAAAGCATAGAAAATTGTGTTATATTCTCTCCAGTTGGAATTGGTATACCTAAAAACATTATCAGGTGCTTGCAGGCCTTCCAGGACTCTATTTTAACTGATTTTAACTGACTCTTTATGCCAATAAGGTTTGGTTGTACTGAGCGGGAATTGGTTTTAGAATCTATGGTACGACAGAGCCTATAAATGGCCGGTAAAAGACCAGCAGATAAATTACGTGACAATAATTAAAGAACAAGTTGCTTTGCTCGCACCTGACTCAACCTTGAAGTTGTATGTGCAGTTACATGTTCGTTTCTTTAAACCAGAAGCTTCCATACTATGAAATTTATATCTCCACCCAGTATTCCAAACAACAGAAGCTTCTGGTGACTACATTGCACTTGACGTCTCCTGCCAGGATTCCAACCAGACACATCCATTCGGGAGATATGTTTTCGTTACAATTGTCCATGGTTCACACACATAAATGTGTTGGTTCGTCGGTGTTTAATCACTATTATATACTCACAAATTGACGAACACTAATTTTATCAAACCCCCTTCAAGGGCCGCGTGGTCTAACGCGCCACTCTTGCAGTAGACTAGACCACCGATGACGGGGAGATAGAGGTTCGAATCTCGGTCGGTTGTACTGAGGATGGTGTTTCCCAAGTGTTTTTCCAATCTCCCTCCACACAAATGAGGGTATACTTCCTCTAAACATTATCTTACTTATCCCTAAAACCGTTAGTGCAATTTGTACATAAACGTGTAACTCGAACAGGTAGTAAGACGCGGTGCTGAAAGAAAACATTTATCAACACTATATGTGTCCATGTTTACCTTCCCTTTTAGTAGAAAAATTTGAAATATACAACATTATTCCTCTACTCCTGTTTCCTCGGGGTAGATACTTCCAATCTGTTATCACTCAGCAATCAAAAGTCCAAGAGTGATATGAAGGGCAAGCCCAGGTAGATGAGTGGGCCGGATGAGGGGAAGTAGGGGTGTGGTCAGCTGAGGTCCGGGCTACGTCACAAGACAGGTACTGCCCACTCACGCAGTGCCCTCACTACTTCCTAACACGGTCTCGTGGTGCAATTTACTGGCCTTAACCCGTCTACAGCATCTGGGAATATCAACACAGGCCTACAGCACAACAGAAACATGTTTAACCTAAAACATATATTTTACTGGTTTTGGTCAAATTTCTGTCGGGTTCACGGAGATTAAGACGCGGAGTAGATAAAAATGTGTTTTTAACCAGGCAGCAATTAGTTAGTTGTTGTTGTACATATCTCAATCTATCCATATATATATGAATGGAAAGATACATATATCTATATGGAGATATATCTAAGTATATAGATATATCTCTATCTATCTCTCGATCTATCTCTTTCTCTCTCTTTCGCTCTAACTCTCTCTCTCTCTATATATATATATATTCATACATTTATTTATCTATCTGTCTATATATATCTCTATTTCTATTTATCTATATATCCATCTATCTTCCTATCCATCTATCTATATATCTCTCACTCTATATCTATATTCATCCATTTATCTATCTAACTATAAATAGTGGAACAGTATTTTGTATAAGTTACTACTACCTTATTACAAATGTTTTAACTGCTCCGCTACTCAATCTTGGTCCGGGCTATCCGAAGCGTTGCATTAATAGCACAGGGAGCAAGAAAGTATAGCTTAGATGAAATGTAGCCACATTTATATGGAAGGAGTTGTGAAAAATAATCGAGGACAAACTTCCTCAATGCACCCAGCATGGATTCCAACGCTAGCCACCCCCTCAGCAACAAACTAGACCACACGAGCTAGGTCAGCCAGCTCAATGCAGGTCATGGTTTTAAAATAATAGATTAGCAAATTGCTACCATTTATCATATTTTACACAAATATTCTTGTAGCGCCTACACTGCCTTTTTCTGTTTCTTAGTTCTGTATTTAGCTTGTATAAATGTGACCTCATAAACCACGTGTAGCTCTGGTAGAGTGGTATAAAACGCTAGCTTCAGATTGAATCTCCTTGTAATTGACGGGGAGGTCAGGGTTCACTGCTCGGGTGTATACGTGATTGTAAGTTCAAGGTGCTAGTGACTTCCCAGGTGAATCTATCTTATCAGTCTGGGGGCGCAAGCTTAGTACCCTGATAGAGTTGTGTTAGGCAACCAAGCACATAGCCAAGCTCGGCGGGGAGCAGTAATATCAAGGCAACCATTCTCGAACATATTTTGACAGTATTGGTATTAAAATCTACGATCTATTATTTGTTTAAATTTGATAGAGTTAGGAGTAACAAAATAAATTTTACCGGAGATAGCCAAGTATCTCAAATCAGAATTTGAAAATATATTTTTATAAGTGCTTAGATACATTTCCGCTGTCGGTATCTGAGTAAAAATGCTGTCCTAACCTTTTTTTATTCTACTTGTTGGACATAAGTAGAAGGTATAGCTTCAACATTGTGTAATAATAGTTCTAAGTACATACATATGTGTAGTAGAACTATAACTGTACAATGATATATTAGTACTAAAAAACAAACACAATAATAGACTAATCTATTAGAATACTGTGAGGAAACGTATCTGGTTGTGTTTGGTTTGTTTATATTAAAAACAAAAATATTGGAATACCAAGTTGACAATAGTTTATGAAAATATTTCAATTTTCTAACTTGGTTTATTTCCGTTGTCAAATCCAAACATTGGTCAACTATGTCTGAAGCATTGGTCATGTGAGTGGCGTCAGTTGCGAGAAAAGGCGTCATGTTTCTGTCAAGAAGCGCCTCCCGTGGCGCCTGTAGCAAAGTGTTGACAGGAGGACTTGTCAAGTGAGGTTGCTAGCACGTGGGCTGCTGTTTCTTGTTTGTAAATAAAGATGGCCTCCGATACAAGTCACGTCATACCACTCTGCCGACCCTGGGCTACACCATCACTCAGTGGCGACAGTTGTTAACTGTGTATGTGTCCTAATACCTTCCTGAGACAGCTAGTAGCAGGGTGTGTGTTCGGTTACCTTCCTGTGGAAGCTGATAACAGGGTCTATGTCACAATATCTGACAGCTTATAACAGGGTGTGTTCTATTTTCTCCCTGTGAAAGCTGATAACAGCGTTTATGTCCTAATACCTTCCTGAGATAGCTGATAACAGGGTGTGTGTTCTATTTTCTTCCTGTGGAATCTGGTAACAGCGTGTACGTCCTAATACCTTCCTGTTACAGCTGATAACAGGGTCTGTGTTATTTTAACCTCATGTGGAAGCCGGTAACAGGGTTTATGTCATAATACCTGACAAGTGTAGCGGAGTTTGTGTCCTTAAACCTTCCTGTGATAGCTCGTAATAGGATGACGTGTTCTGTTATCTTCCTGTGATGGTTTGTAGAATTGTTTGTGTTTTAATAGCTGGTAATAGCTGGTAACAATGTTAGTGTCATAGTACCGTCCTGTAACATCCGGTAACCAGTTCTGTATTTTATACGTTACTGTGTTAGCTCGTAGCAGGCAGGATACGTGGTCTCTTATTTTCCTGTGGCAATTGGTGACAGCCCTTGTTTCCTATTACCTTCATGTGACAGCTATTAGCAGTAAATGTGTTTTGATACATTTCTGTGACAGTTGGTATCAATTTCGGTGTTCTGATAAATTTATGTGACAGCTTGTAGCCATTCTGTTAATATTGTGACAACTGGTTGGATTTGTGAGACCTGATGGTCATCTTGTGACTGGATGTACGTTGTACGTCCTACTGGCCATTATTTGATGGTTATTATCACTTGTATACCCTTACGTTAATCCTGTGACAATGTTAGCAGATGTGATCCCCGCTAGATATCCTGTGACAGTGGTATCAGTTATATGTTTTTCTGATCATCCTGTGACAGTGATAGCAGTTGTGATCCCTGCTAGTTATCCTGTGACAGTTGATAGAGGTTGTGATCCCTGCTAGTTATCCTGTGACAGTTGATAACAACTGTGATCCCTGCTAGTTATCCTGTGACAGTTGATAGCAACTGTGATCCCTGCTAGTTATCCTGTGGCAGTTTGTATAAGCTGTGATTCCTGCTAGTCATCCTGTGGCAGTTGTAACAGCTATGATTCCTGCTTGTCTTCCTGTGACAGTTGGTAGAGGTTGTGATCCCTGCTAGCTGTCATGTGACAGTTTGTAGCAGATGTGAATCCTGTGATATGTGATAGCTATCCCGTGACAGTAAGTAGCAATGTGTCCCGCCCACCTACCTGTAAACCACGCACTGCCATGAAAGGCCACGTGCTCTACCTGCTCCGGCCCGTGCCATCACATGCCTACTACTCTTGTGACGTCACCTGTCCTGGTGGGCAGACGGACCTATATGGGCAGCCGCGGGTAGTAGTGGGACAAGAGGAATAGCCGTTCCTAAAAGGGCCTCATCATTGTTCAAGATCGTTAAGCCACTTATCAACCATCCTTGAGACACTTTATTTCATATATTGGTGTGGTCACTCATTTAGTCTTCATGTAGGATATAAAATGTCAATTTCTCACACATGTATGTATGTATGTAAACTCTGAATATGGGTTCCAGAAAAATTAAGCGTTCCAACATTTTATCTTATTCCTCGAAGGTATAGTAGCCCGATGGCTTCTTTGGTGCTGACTGACAGCTTTGAAAAGTTACCAGACCAAATTATGTATCCCTACGCCGAACCATATGCTCTGCAAAAACATGTGTTTAGCAGCTATCACTTCTGACAGTCAAAATGTAGGTATATACCTAAATGTTGACTGTCAGAAATCAGATGTGAGCTGTCAGTCAGCACCAAAGAAGCCGTGGGGCTACTGTACATAAACATACTAGTTATTGTAAGTCACAGTCACCCACGCCGATGCACACGCAGACAAAGTAATCAGTCTCATCCAGTCTGGTTTGCCCATGATGGGAGGATGGGCACTCAAACTCCATACTTTTGTACAAAGGTTATTTTTCCTATATGGTTTCCCCACTCTCACTCCACGAAATCATTGCGTACCTTTGTTCTAAATCTCTCCAATTGAATTCTTAAGCTACGCATCTTCAATTGTTGAAAGCAACATGACTCGGCAAAAGTATATCGTTTAAGTAAAAAGGTACACACAAGCAAAAATTCAATTTGATAAACCAATTTACTTTTTTGGTTTGTGAGCCCAATATTGCAAAATAAAATATGTTTGAACACAAGTTCATAATGCAAATAGCAGCCAAACCCAGTTTAAAATTATAAATTTTCTGCCCCTGAAGGTAAATGAACTAGATATCCTGATATTAGTTGGAAAATGTGTCACAAATACAATACAAAGCTGTCGAACAGTATGTAAAGTCAAATTTTCTTATGAAAGACCTTTTAGAAAACACTAACATATTTTTTTACGGTTAATATTGATGATATTTTACTGTTTTATTCATGGACGTGCCTGTATTTCCATCTTTGAGGGACAAACACATTATTTATTTGACCTTCATTATTACTTATATAACATGAACAGAGCCTAGTAAAACATTACCCATAACAAACTTTGTTTCAAATTCGAAATTTTCTGTTTCGGTTGAAATTAATACAAATTAAACTTTTTTTTTACATCCAAGATTCAAACACTTGTATGCCATTATCATTTTGGTTCATCTGTGTAAAACAAATTAAAAAGAACTCAATTTGAATGTTCATTAATTTGAACAAACAAATTCTTTCTTCTTTCATTAACTACATAATATGTAAGTTTGTTTAATTAATATTGAAATCCTTATCTTGTCCGAAATATTTTTTATGTGTCTGACACAGCCCCGTTAGTTTTGAGATGTACTGGGTGTTTTAAACTGTAATGTGTTTGTTCCCTTTTATATGTTCTTAGCCAAATTTCTAGTAACTTCTTCTAAATATATTATTAACTGTAATTTAGAGATATTTAATAATCAAAAGATATTTACTCTTTTGAGGATGAGCTGGAATTTGCAGCGCTACTGTCCACAAAGCCGAAGAAAGGCTTATCTTTTTTTAATAAGGGCATATAATACATATGTGAGTTAGATGAATTATTGTAGTTAATTAAATTAGTCATTTAAATTCTACCAATCACATCCCTTGATTTTTGTTAATGTTATTTTATAGGTATTGATCATGTCTAACAAAAGTTACATCTGCAGATCACATGACCTGACGTAGGAATACGTGAACGTAGATCTAGTAACTTTTCAAGGTGCTATATTAGGTTCTTTCGATGAAAATTGAACTGTATTAGAGCCCTGAATACAAGCCACGTCACGTGTAATATCGAACGTCTGGCAAGTCGAGCTGAACATTGATTGTGTTTGTCAGAAAGCGATGATAGTTCTCAGCTGGACGCTATAAAGGCGTAGTTACAATGACTACTTCATTTTATAATAACCCCCGATAAAACTCGGGACAATGGCTTGTTAATATCTCTCCAGGTACGGACGTATGCGGCCGTGTTCCAATAAACGAAGGTCTAATGTGATGTCTCTACAAGTATTAGTTGTCACAATCGAGACAAGGGAACGATATTAAGAGATGGGTAAAGCAGTTCTTAAGGCTGTTAGAGCGAGTTTTGAATGATATTTTAGGTTGTTGTTTTTTTGTTGAGGAAACATTTGTACTCTCATGAATAACAATCTTTTATTCTAAAACAAATAAAAGTTTAAAGTATTTATTGAAGTTCATTGAAGTTTTACTAGTACATACTTTAAAACTCAATAAATACAGTATTATTTTTATATAGCATTGAATATATCTAAAAAGGCTGACAAAAATATTAATTTTAGAACAAATATTGGTTAATAAAGTGAGTAAAGAATATTAATGATTTCCAAAACAGTTAGAAAAAAATTAAAAACTCACTCTAATATCCTTAAACAAGTCTACAAGGCATTTTTTAAATGTACTTCATTTAACAACTTAGCTATCAACTGCTTCATTTAAAGGGTTGTCGAAGAAGATGGTTAACATGACATTGACAAGCATTGGCATGAAGAGAGGATAAAAACACACAGTGCTAATCACGTGTGAAAAACCAATCCAATCACACCCAGCCTATATTTGAACCTCCACCTCCGGGTCATCAGAAATACACTCAAGACTAATGTCTTAGATCGTTTGACGAGATCATTCATTGGTGCCGGATACGTGGTATCTGACTATCTGTTAGATAAAAGAGAGTTTTAAATTTGTGGTTTTTAAACATGTATAGTCTGAACACCAAAGGAGTGGTTTCCTCTATGAACACTTAAAAATATAAAAAAACTGTTATCTCAGTAAATATGTATCTCAATTTTTAATTACAATACGTTCTATGTGACTCTATTACAAAATCAATTAATGGTGTTCTTTAATTCTGTCTAATTTGTCCTATGCCCAATGCCTAGACCTGCAAATATACTTAAGAATAATGTCACTTATTAGTTTAAATATCAAACAATGGTGGGTTTTTTTTACAAATATGCCTGTTGGGACGTAACCTCCTGGTGGAATGAAGGTAGGTTGGGACCTAGCCTCCTGATGGAATGATGGTATGTTGGGACCTAGCCTCCTGGTGGACTGAAGGTATGTTGGGACCTAGCCTCCTGGTGGAATGATGGTATGTTGGGACGTAACCTCCTGGTGGACTGAAGGTAGGTTGGGACCTAGCCTCCTGGTGGAATGATGGTATGTTGGGACCTAGCCTCCTGATGGAATGATGGTATGTTGGGACCTAGCCTCCTGGTGGACTGAAGGTAGGTTGGGACCTAGCCTCCTGGTGGAATGATGGTAAGTTGGGACCTAGCCTCCTGGTGGAATGATGGTATGTTGGGACCTATCCTCCTGGTGGACTGAAGGTAGGTTGGGACCTAGCCTCCTGGTGAAATGATGGTATGTTGGGACCTAGCCTCCTGGTGGAATGATGGTATGTTGGGACCTAGCCTCCTGGTGGAATGATGGTATGTTGGGACCTATCTTCCTGGTGGACTGAAGGTAGGTTGGGACCTAGCCTCCTGGTGGAATGATGGTATGTTGGGACCTATCCCCCTGGTGGAATGATGGTAGGTTGGGACCTAGCCTCCTGGTGGAATGATGGTATGTTGGGACTTAGCCTCCTGGTAGACTGAAGGTAATTTGTGACGCAGACTTACAATCCTCTTGATGACTGAAGGTAAGTTGGCACCTCGCTTTACAATCCTCCTGGTGGACTGAAGGTAAGTTGGGACGTAGCTTTATAAACCTCCTGATTGAGAAGTAACTTTACAATCCTTCTGGTGGACTGAAGGTAGGTTGGTAGGTAGGTTTACAATCCTCCTGACGGACTGGAGGTAAGTTGAAACGTAGGTTAACAATCATACTGACGGACTGGAGGTAAGTTGAAACGTAGGCTAACAATCATACTGATGGACTGGAGGTAAGTTGGGACACGGCCCTACAATCTTCATGTTAATGTTATCCAGTCTCATCGGACAGTCCATTCAGTAGAACGCCACCCAGAATCCCAAACAGACACAACCACTACTGAGGGTACCACGGAGAGCAATGCTGAGGGTATTGACCACCATCTTGATAGTCCATGCGGTACTTGGATCCCCTGAGCCCGGGGACCCTATTGGAGCCAACGATGTCACTGTGTTCGTATACATAATGTATTTGTTATATTACATGGTACGACAACATTATGTTGATAAAGTAGGATTTGGCTAATTCGACATTTATTAGCCTTAAGCCTTAATATCTTTCCCTTGTCTCGAGGGTGACGTTGCTGCAACTAATACTGGTAAACTTTGATAAATCGAACCCACCATGATTACACACAACATTTATATTTAAATCAATGGTATAAAATAACGTTTGATTCAAATTTTAAAAGGAAATATTTGGATAGTCTGAGGCCTTATAATGTTAATTTTTTCTAGTTTGTACTTATTTCATACCTAACTTAAATATCTTTATTCAACCACCCCAAATGCTGATAATGTCGATTAAAGTTGGAGTTAGCCCATTGACACACAATAAATAATAAATTTGGGAATTATGTACCGGTTGTGAGTGGGTTTCCTAATATAGGGATGTGCTGTCTTGGCTTTCATCAATTCTGATTTAAGTTTTAAATTTTCGTATATGCTAATTTCTTAAAGCTTTTATACTTTGTGTTTGAAATGTTCTTTTTTTATGTATGTATTTATTGTGTATGTGTGTTTAATATAGCATAAATAAAATGTGTATAATTATATGTAGCATATTTTTAGGTCATTAATTTATTGTGTAGGCCTACCAGTTATCTAAGTAGATACTCCTGAAAATGGCTAATTCGAATGTTAGATATTTCATTTTTTTAAATATCCCTGGGACTTCGAACTAGAAACTGTATAATGTATATTGTAATAAAACACACTTACACACACATCAACAGGTTAATAAACTTCCCTGCAAACAGGATGCGAGCTCTCAAGTTTGGCAGAGGAAGCACAGTGACTTAGCGTTATTCTCCACAGCACAGAACAGTCAATACAAGGTTCAGTAATGCATTGGAATAAAGAGAACATTGCCCGTAACAAAGTAAAGATGTTCTTCGTTATAGAGTATATTGTCAAGTTAGAAAAAAATATAATAAAGTGTATGGAAAGGGGGGGGGAATGGTTTACTAAATTTAATTTATCACTATGATTCTTTCATTCTCTCTCCACGCTAGTGCGGATGCACTTCCTCTACCTAAAATATTTTTGTTCAGTGTGTTGGCAAATTACTCTAGTCTAAGAGCTCTGGATGAGGAATGTGAATTTAAAATAAATGTGTTGGAATTCATTTGGGGATAGGAAGGAAGAATAAGGTTAAAATCCATATTTGAGAAACCAACCTCAGTTCAACCGGGTCAAATACGATCGAACCAGTTTAACAATGAGCTAGAGTAAATCTCTCACCAGATAGGCCTTATCTGATAGCTGGAAAAATTGATAGATACACTTTCATGTATTAATACGTCAGGTAATGTGCTCTTCAGCTGTAACTTTTAATAGATACAATCAGTATTATTATTATTAGCACCGCGTCTTACTACCCGTTCGGGTTATACGCACTTATGCTAATGTGTAATGGTAGGGTGATTGTGAGATGAAATGAAGGACCTACAGTTTAACGTGGAATCCGAACCACGGTGGAGGTCTGGCATTCCACACATTCACAAGATGTCTTGTCAGAGGTGAAGGAAGGGTTTGGTAATCAGATAAATCTGTGCCGGGACCGAGGATTGAACCCCGGCCGCCAGCACAGAAGTCTGACACCTTACCCCTAGACCACCAGGTCACCGATACGATCAGTAGAATATAATAAGATAGCATAGAAAGGATAAAGTGGACAGATCAAGTGATTAATGAAAAAAATCATAAGAAAAGTAAGTTAAAAGATAACTATTACTATGAAAGTGATAAGAAGAAATGCCAAATGGACGGATAACTTTATGAAGGAAAAATAGCTTACTGAGTGATGTCATAGAAGGCAAAGTGGAGGGAACAAGGGGACCAGATAGAACACGAATAAAACTGATTGATGACCACAAACAAGGAAGAAGATGAAGTTTCAGGATATAGAAAAGTAAGCCTCTAAAAGAACATAACTGTAGAACACAGTTTGAACAAGGCATAGGACCTGTCAAAAGCAGTCGAGATCTCTAGCAGGCTGTCGCTGAGAAACAACATAACAACACATGGCTTACAAACTAATAAATATTATATTAGTGTACAAGAGATTACAATGAGACATTTTTATTAACTAAATAATAATAAAGAGGAGAAACCGGAAGAGCGATGATTCAGTGGTAATAATTATTTAGGGAAGCGTCCACAGTAAACAAACGGAAAGTACTTTGTGATAAAGGTGTTCCCTAAACGAATATTTCCCTATGTTTGGTTTTCCTTTTATAATAAAAATTTAACTATAGACATCTAGATTTAGCGCTTCTTATACAACAGATAATAGGGTTGAGTTTTTATATAAAATATGTTTGGATTTCGAGAGGTTCAAAAGGGTACAAGAATGCTAACATATTTAAGGAGAAATTGACATGAAATTGTGATATTAAAAATGTTAAAAACAAAAATGACAGTTATAGGGAATAATAATAACACTAGCTAATAAAATAGTAAAATATCAATTTTAACCACAAAAAAAAATATTTTATTTTCAAAAGGATTTTTCTATAACAATTTTAATGTAGAGCTTTCAATATAATTCCCGAGTTCTTGCCCTTGATTAACAATTTTTTGTTAATAGCCACAAAACCTATGAGGTATTCCCCAGCTCGACAAACCTTGCCCTGGTGAGACAGTTCTTGGTTCGGGAGGGGGCTACGGATGAGCCAGATTTCCAGCCTGACCGAATGCTGAAGGTGACTGTACCTGCTGACAAAGAACAGACCTTCCAGGACTTCCTCAACCAACGTACAGTCCAATACACAGTGGTGCTGACTAGAAGGAGATTTGGGTAAGTTAATAATTGTACTGTATTGTCACGTGATTAGTATTAGGCGTGGGTATTTTAAAAGCGGCAACGGTGCTCGCCTGAATAGAGACTGTAGAACAGAATTGTGGAGAAGCCCCCTCCTCTTTACGTCCATGTCCCTGTACTCCCCTCTTCCGCTTAAGGTGTATCTTTAACGTGTCACTTAGCTAACTTAAGTAACTAGCTTTGTTTGGTTCATTTTAGGCTTAACCTTAACTTCTGTCACTTAGCTAGCTTATGCGACTAATGTTGTTTGCATCAATTTAGGCTTAACTTTGACTTCTGCCACTTAGCTAGCTTATGTTACTAATGGTGTTTGCTTCACCTTAGACTAAGCCTTAAGCCACTAAGCTAGCTTATTTAACTAACGTTTTTTCAATTTAGGCTCGACCTTAACTTTTATCACTTAACTAAATTATTTAACTGAATTTGTTTTCTTCGCCTTAGGTTTAATTTAACTCGTGTCACTTAGCTAATGTATCTAACTTTTAAAAGTGTTTTTTAAATCCAATTGGTTATTTGGTCAAAATACTTTCCTAAAATCTCAATTAAATTTATTTTAATCAGACTGAGAAAACAAAGTTATATTAACTATTGAAGAAGTTTGATAGGTTTGCATCTATTGCTCTCTATTGTATGTTATTGTTTTATCTTGTTTAGTATTCTACAAAATGCTATGTAATTTTTTGTAGTTATAATTTATCATTGACTGTTTTACAGCTATAACGACCCTCTCTTTGATATGGGTTTGAAGGGTTTGTACAAACCACGAATGTAGATATCAAGACACAACAAAACGAGAGAAAATTGCAACAATCAAAATATATCTACCCTAAACTAAAAGTTAAATATCTGATTTGGAAGTTGGAAATGTTAACTCTGAAAACAGGCGAAAAGGACGCGTCCATACATAACCTCAAGGCATATCAAGTTTACCAGCTCTTACGAATCAAAATGGCGGGCCAGTTTGAAAAGGAGGGCTGATAAGGGTTGAAGCCATACTTCCGTAACGTAATCAATCGTAACTATTAAACCAATACCATCCATTGAGTGATGAAATATTCTTCAATAGCTCTTAATGGCAGGAGCAGTCTGTACGCGCCATTACTCCGCTCGGCCACGGTTCTGCCAACCAAACAATACCACATAAAATGACGACACGATTCATCTGAGTGACAACAATTACGTCATTATACTATGCCTTAGGATGGTTATGCCCCATACACATGATCTACCATTTCATGCTTAATTCAGTATTCAGTAGATAAACTTGTTCTAAAATAAAGACAGCTATCATGAGATAACCAGAAAAGTAGTTACAAGGCAAAATACGACGTGCATGGTCTTTGTTTTTATCCTTATTTTGAGAATAGTTAATGCTAGCAACATTGGTGCCTAAATCCTCCCTAGGTTCTCTTAGGATGGTTTTCCACACGAAATTTATCACAGTTTGTTCATTAAAGCTTTGTGTGAATCAACTCAGCGTTTGCCGGCAATTTTACAGATATAAAACTCCCAGATCTTGTGGGCTGGGTTGTAGATGAAATCAGATTGTGGATTCGGCATACCAAGCTTTAGACTCCAACTATATGTTTCTACTGTCAGACTCTGACTTCAACGTCGACTTCTTCATAACTGGCTAATGTATATTAATTAGTAATAACAAATTTACTGCGTTAACATGCTACAATACAGATGACTTCATGGGAAGCTTTTTTGGAATTGTGAATTCATATTTAAATAAATGTTTCAATCAAAATTACAAACATTGGTCCTAAAGAATAAAACAAACAGAATAAAATTAAAATGATGTATATACCATATAATATTGTTATAATTTTATTAGTTTTATTTTGAAGTCAGAGTTGAGGTCAGACTACAACTCCAACTCCACCCAAAATTGCTTATGAATTCCGACTCCACAACCCTGAAAGGAAGTCCAGCGCTTGGAGGCCGGGGTATTGCAGCCCATCCACTGCTTGTCGGCCGGAATGTAGTAACAACTCCTCCCAACAATAGTTACAATGACTGACAGTTATTAGTGAGTTGATACAACGCAACCAGTCCACCATTGTATTATTATTTTACAAGAGGGGGCCTTACTAGACTAGCCTGGGTCAGATATCACTGGTCGTTCTAACTCCTTGACGCCATTTTGAAGGTAAGATTATTTTGGGCTGCCACTATGTACAGTACACTCCGTGTACCCTGAAAGTAATAGTCTTGTCTTAAATGACTACATCATGGCCCTATCTAATGAGCTACACCAAAGCATGGCAAGCTCCCTACTTTCCAGGGTACATGGATCAAACATTGGTGAGGTTATTCTCTCAAAAGACTGACACAACTATAACGGAAATATAATAAAATAGCGCATTTTTTACATCCATTATTGTGTTACTGTAGGCCTACATATTAGATTACGCGCTTAGATAAAGGGTCGTATTTGCAAGCAGTGATAGTGGGGTGAACTTTTAAAAAGTGTTATAAGATACCCACACTATTAACCTTCTTAACCCTATGGCCAATTTAAAAAAACAACATAATCGTGTATTATTTAAAACAGTATTAATTTCATTCACACATATAAAAACAGACAAGGATTCGCTCAAACATAACCATCTACATCTATTTGTCAGTTAAGGAATATTAATAATTGACAATTTAAAAAAAAAAGGAATTAATAGCTTGTAGGGTGCGTGGGGAGTGGGGGGTGAATTTTAAACCACTTCCTACCTTGGACAGAAAGTGATACGCATTAATTTGGAGGAAATAACTTTTTAGGGATTGGTAGCTCAGTCCCCTATGTAGCCGCACAATAAGCTAATCTTTATCACGCACTTCTCAACGGGCGTTTCGAAATGTCATGGAATCCAGAGTTCTCAAAATAATTAATTGTATCCAAACTACAGTAGTTTGTGGAGACACCCAACTTTTTATAAGTTCCATTTTTACATTGACAAGCATGAATGGTTCAGACTCCAGTGTGCATTGCCATTGTTTTTATTGACTGTGTCTTGTTACCATTCGAAGCACTGTGTACTAGTACCAACTGTCACCAGTACTAACCAGTGATGGGTACTATCGAATAAAAACTATCGAATAATTTGACATAAACCTATCCGAAGTTTTAAAAATCTTTCGAATAAGTATTAAACTCATTAACGTTGTTGCTGATTGATGGTCAACCTTAATGCTTTGAATGTTTTACATGTCATATTTACACATCATATTAGTTTCCTTTTAAGTACCACTTTTAGGGAAAAGTGGCGTGCTCCTTGCTAATCAATAGTCGACCTTACGAATTCGAATATATTCCTCGCTATCTTTATGGAAAATATTTGTTACTCTTAAGGCTTTTATTATAAATCAGGCCTAAAATAAACTGTAATAAACTGTAATAGATGTCACTAGTGTATCCAGATTGAATGTTAAAATCACTTTAATAATCAACTTTTCATAAGTATTGTATGTGGCTACTAAAGTAATTTTGATGTTCTTATGGTTTTCAAATATTTCTAACATAGTGACAACACAGTAATGCTTTTGATAACTATTAAATTAAGGTTCATAATACATAAAGTATATGATTGAAAATATTTTATTTCTACAGCAGGATATATTATTAACATGTCCTGTATCTTTTTGCTTTCTCACTACCTTACAGGAAGAGAAAGTATTGTGATCGTAAAAAAAAAATTAAGTCGAGATTTTGATGAATCTCAACGTTTCATGACCCCCCGAATCCGAAAAAGTGGTTTTTGAATTTCCATCTGTCTGTCTGTACCGCCAACTAGAGACTAAAATATGTTGCCGATCAGGCTAAAACTTGGTATCTAAGGACTTCAGAGAGTTGCCCCGAGAGGTTTTTGGAATTGGATATCTAATCCTAAAATTAAGTTTGGTTTATTGAAGGGCAAAAAGAGATAAAGTCGATTTTCTCAAAACCGAAATCGGGAAACAATTTGAAGAGTATCTGCTTATACAAATGGGAAACATGTGCACCGCCCGTAACTTGTATGACTGCAAACATATACTTTTCTTAGCACCAGAGAAGAGAAAGGTATCAACTTCAAGCTTACCAAACCCTTCCTTCACCTCTGAAAATACATCTTGTGAATGTGGGGAATGCCAGGCCTCCACCGTGGTTCGGATCCCACGTTAAACTGTAGGTCCTTCATTTCATCTCACAATCACCCTACCATTACACATTAGCGTAAGTGCGTATAACCCGAACGGGTAGTAAGACGCAGTGCTAATAATAATAATAATAATAATAATAATAATAATAATAATAATAACTTCAAGCTGTTTTTATATGTTTTTAGTGTATGTTGGCTATACTTGATATTTAACTAAAATTATTCTTGACTGAATGTTTCTATACTCATCATTCGCCTAAATATCTATATATTTTCTCTTAGTTAGATCATATCGATTATTAAAAAAATTACAAAATATGAATTACATTAGATTATAAAATTAAAAGAAAATAATCTCTAACTAATCAAAATAACCCAGTAAGAAAAACAACGGATTTTATGTTTAAGTGTATCAACTAAAAAACACATTGTTGATATTATACAGGCCTTATTTCCTAATGTCTAGGAATATAAAATGAGGCCCTTAACTGATTTAAAGTTGGACAGCCCTAGTTTAAATCATTCGATAGTGCCAATCACTAGTTCTAGTACTGGATACTAACACCAGCTGTTGTCACTTGTGGTAAAAGCACTGACCACTAGTACCAACTGTCGCCAGTGGTTGCAGCACTGGCCACCAGTTCCAACTTTCACCAGTGGCAGAAGTGGCCACTAGTACCATGGATATAATGCAAAAACCCCGGCAGAAACGCCCCACAATTTGAGCACCCAACAGGTGGTCAACAACAAAATATACAAGCTAAAGAAACAAAGACAGCTCCAGCCGTGCCTGAGGGGCAGAAATGGCTTATGAGCCCAATACTCCAAAGGGGAGTATTAAAAAATACATGAAAGTTAACCACGAGCCAATCTCGAAAAGCATAGACGGCCCACAGGTTAATCACCCAAACAACAGTTTAGGATAGACAATTGTACCTAGCTATGTATCGTTCCCAGACCTTCATATAACCTGAACTATTGCTATCCCTAGCAAGCTACCTTTAAAATACATTAGTGGTCACACAGTGTGTGTGGAGGAATTCACAATCCCTTTGAGTGACTGTCCCAATTGCTTTCTCAGTCTAACATACGCGTGAGGCGCGGTAAACAACAAGTTTTGTTAGCAATACGTTTACATAATCACGGAGGCATTGAACCGTTACGCCTAACTAGGCGTGTCCAAATACAAAAAATAATAATAATAAGCTAGCAAAAAAAATTAGAGTGTGCTGAGTGAGTAAAAAAGCAAAGTAAATCTGGGCAAAACCTAACTGGAGCCCAGCACACGCAATAAGAACTATTGCGGGACTCGTCCCTGCGGTCACCCTCAATATCAATAATACATTTCATTAACTAGGAACGTGACCTACCTAAGGATGAGCATATAGAAAGGTAAATACAAACATAATAGTCAAGAGATATTTTATTTAGATTCAACAAGATATGTATAACAATTTATTAAAAGCAATAACCTCAAAAAAAATAGAGAATACAACATATGCAATCTTGCGTCATGGCCTCATAGGGAGGGCGCATAACGTATAAGCGAATAGCTTCTCTAATAAAACTTGGTTAAGCAAAAAAAAACCAATAACTTACTCTTGACAATAACCTTAGCATAAATGTCAAAGTTCAACATAAAAATATTGAGTTATTTCCTGTCAGCCGTTTATCATCTCTCTTTCCCATAAACGGGAAGAATATACAATATCCCAAATTACAGAAAACTAAAGTTGACGTTAGTCAGATAAACCCATAATAACTCGCCAACACTAAACAAATATTTACCCAACACTTAGTCGTCATGTCGCTGATGGCGCCTAATACTCTAAGTTCAAGAGAGAACGATTAAACTTAAAATATGAACAGAGCAATTCAATAAACGGAATCTAATAACATTATATTTTAATAAGCAAAAGCCTAAAGCTAATATCTAACATGGAGTAATATAAATTAAAGTCCCTTATACTTAGAGAAAATATATAGTACTCAAAAATATATTTATGTCTCCAGATATTCTACTATTGCCCAATTCTTAAACTTAATACTCAAAACAAACATCATGGGCAAAGTTTAAAGTTACAGTATATCGATATGAGTTCGTTATTATCAAAAATAAATACAAGTCCAAAAGATATCTTATTGAAAAAGACACCATATTTCAGCCCATTTAAGAGATAAAGGCCTAAGTCCGCAATACTTGACGTCAATTATACGTGCTATGATTAAAGTTAGAGTTTTTTGAGAAGATTAAGAGTTGAAAGAGAATTTTGAAAAATAAATATAATGCCGAAAAGGAATAATTTATCTTACATGGTTAATATCCGAAGCCGTAGCTAGCACAAGCTACTTCCAAAGCCAATCCCAGAGTGGCGCTTACCCCACTCGGTCANGGGGGGGGGTTCCAAAGAATATAGTGAGGCGTGGAATGTTCTACTAGCATCTCGGCGGCAGACTTGAGCATAGGTGGAGTGTTTCTTCTTCCTTGTTGAAGATCTTTGCTGCGGGAAAGTCGTTGCAAAATGTTGGGATAGGCGTGGCCTTCAATATGTTGAGATCAGTCGTGTTGTTCGTGCGTGTAGTCGTGTAGCCGAGCCGACCACCGATGGAGTTGGTAAAATAGGTAAGTTGATTGTTTTTGTTTGGTTTCGGGTAGCTTGTGGCAAACAATGCTACAGCATAACTCCACACTAACTTTACATAACTAACCTAACAAGGTAACAACTATAATGTCCCAGTGAAGTCAATTGTTATTCCTAACAACTAACAAAAAGCTACTCCATAGATCCTGCCACGAGGTAGGCTATTCCTAATCTTTGCCAAACTGTCCGTCTATCCTTGCCACTTCCTTCTGTCTAGTGGATCCATCGCCTCAAGCCGTAAGTCCACCGTAGAAATGTAAGTCTGCTCGATGTGATGAGTGCGCACTGTGTGGTAACGGCGCTGATTGTGGTTGCTCATTTCAAGCGAGCGGGATAATATATAGTATGTATAATTCGCGTGGAGGAGCGGTCAGTACGGAGAGGTGGGGGAAGCTTCCATCAACATCCAGAACATCGACTCGTGTCGGTTAACAGCACTCAAACTGCTTTCAGTTGACTCGTAGACTTTGTTGAACGCGGAGTTTTCACTACGTGTCCGCGGCCGGTCACTTTTCTTGGGGTTGCTCCTTCCGATGGGGCATCGGGCTTGAAGAAAGAGTCGGCGAAGTGGGTATGTAAATTAAACAAATATATGTTACGAGCGTAGCATTTAATAGCATACCATTTGTTAACTCTTGATGACTTGCTTGCATTAACTAATATTCATAGTTTACAATTGAACGGGGCTAAGCCATTTTAGCCAGTTACACCCATATTTTCAGCAATCCGTGTACATTTTATTTCAAGACCGTTATTTGTGACCCGCCTCGGTGGCGTAGTTGGCTAATGCGCTAGTCGTGTTGAGCTACTCGACTGCTGAGGACGGGGAGATCGAGGTTCGAATCTTGGTCGGGTGAACTGGGAGTGGTTTTTCCTAAATGGTTTTCCACTCTACCTCCACGCAAATGCGGGTTCACTTCCTCTAATTCAACCTTCCCAATTCCTAACCCATTAGAGTAATTAGTACTTAAAGCGCATAACCTGAACGGGTAGTAAGAAGCGGTGCTAAATATTATTATTATTATTTGTGGCAGTTGATTAGGATTGTACGGGACTTGGCCTAGCGAGTCCGTTACATTGGCAGTGGTATCACTGGGTACTAGACCACCTATTGGCAATGGTATCACTGGGTACTAGACCACCAATTGGCAGTGGTATCACTGGGTACTAGGCCACCTATTTCCAGTGAATGCTGTGGATTCTGGCACTCCTCGCCACTTCATACAAAATGCCATATTGGAAAACCATGTTGGAGCCTTAGTTCTTAATAGTAGTTCTTAGCGTAGATCAGCAATAATGCATCACGGGCTTAACTTATCACTGGATGGCGTCATCTGGTCTCCATAACAGCCTCGTGCTATGAAGCATCACGGCCATCACGTGCTTTACCTCCTGAGTCCTGTTGGATGACGTCACAGAACCTGCTAGGAATAGAACATCTAACTTTGATCTAAGGAGTCTTATCAGACCAGGCTGAGCACCGGGCACAGTGTTTGGCCAGTTCCTTAATATATCTCTCTTCAAACACACATACACAAGAACATACCTGATCATTTTCTCCTGTTATACATTCAAGGGTCTAAATACTTGTGCTTGTGCTAAAACGTATTTTGAAATTTATATCTTTATTTTCTTACTCAGGCATATAAAAGGTAACATGGCACAATATGGAAAACACCTGCAGCTGGTATCGGGTTGTGTAAGGAATGTAACAGTTCAATCAAATGGCATAACTAACACTGACCCTCTGACCCGTTTGGACTCCAACTTCAACACGCCTGGTTATGACCGATTTCCTCTAACACTCCATCTCCCCGTCTGGCTGACTGAAAGGAGGCGTGACCCAACACTATGCAAGCGAGAGAAGCTGCGCCCAAGAAAATCAAATGAAGACGGCCCCACGCATCTAGTTGTTACTTCCTCCGCCTGGCTTGTTCTAGCGTAGTTGTCGAGTTGCCAGGATGCCCGCGAAGCTTCAACGCGCTTCTACGCAATTCCAGGTATCATCCCTTCCACTCCCCTCTTTTCCCTTTGTCAACCCTACTCTCTGCGGACATGTGGTCTTGTGAACTCGCTCTATATGGCGATGGTTGTAGATATCGTCACTCATTGTATCATGAGCCTAGCTCAAGGTTCGGGCGAAAATTTTAGTTAAGGCTTAACCCTAATTTTCAAAATTCTCTTTGGGTTAAATTATGGGGACCAAAATGATTATTTTTGGACTTATTAATTTAAATTTTGATTACGGGATGGGGTTTTTTTGGTATCAACGTGGTTAATCTGTAACCATGTATTTATTCGTATTTTATTTATTACGGGAACTTAACCTTTATTCAATGCAAAGTAATTTCTGTTTTTCCGCTTTGCAGCTTGCGTTTGATTGCGCTCTTGCAATCTGTCTTATTAGCAGTTGATGTAATTTACTGCATATTAGGAGTATATTTAACTTTGATAGCTTAAATTAACATATTGTTATGTGGCAACCAAGCACTTTAATGTTCTGATATGATTTTGTAACTTTAACGATTTCAAACTTACGTAATGTTGTGGTGATAAACTAAATAGTTATTATGTAGGTAAATAATACCTTGATAGTTTAAATCTACATTTTATTATGTGGAGATCGAGGACTTTAACATTAAGTAATATAATTATAACCTTAATTGCTTTGAAATAACTATTTGATAATACGAGGAGGCTCTTAAACTATTGGCGTAGTGCTTTGTAACATTAATAGCTTTGAATTACATTAATTTGCTATGGGAAAGCGGGACGTTTTAATTATTTAGATTTATACTTTATTACTTAATTTCTTTGAAATTCAATTTTAGGATGAGCGCTTATAAATTTAGTATTGTACTATTAAACTTTGATGCATTTAAACTTCTTGTGATTGTGCGATATCTCCAAATATACCACCCATTATGTCTTTTAACTTCAATTACGTCAGAGTGCGTATTGTTAGAGAAAGAGTGTAAGGTGCTTAATAAAATATTTTGAAATTGCGTCTTTGGGAACTTTAATTACTGTACAGTCCAAATATTGTTGCCGTGAGATAGCGGATTTCTTATATTTTGAAATCTATTACCGTTTCTTTAAAACAGGATTGTAGTACAAAAAATTGTCACCAGGTGACTAAATATTTTAAATTGAGATTAATTCAAATTCCAACCTTTTGAGTCCTACCTTGTTGTTCACTATCCTTGATGGTAATTATAATTGTCCCTTAGTGATGGGCATAATCGAATAATCGTTCAATTCTTTGAAAAATAATCGAATGAATCGAAAGAATCATTCGAATGATTTTGAGAAGTAGTAAAGAGTCGGTAATAATAGGATATTTACTACTTCTAAAAGTAGTTACTAGTTACTCGTTTTGCTTTGTGCTACTATTCTCTTTACCCTGCTGTCGAATCTCCCAACACGCATTCCTTTGCATTTGCAGCTTATCAAAACTTTTCTATTACTACATTTAGTTCCTTGTGACAGTGTCAAAGACCAAAGTACAGCCACAACAAAATACTATACAGTGAATAAGTGAACTCATTTCTCAAATAAGAAGTTCGCAATTAATATAAATACTTTAGCGTACGATTAGTAATTAAATAAGGAACATACTGTAATAAGATTAGAGTCTAACAGCGTGTTCTCGTTGTTGGCCCTTGTGGCTGCGCTCCTTGTTCTCTCTGTCTCCCTCCTTGTCTAGCGGGTAGGCAGTGACCTTCTCGCTTGACTGGGGGATTAGAGGGGTCAACGGGGTGTGGGGGGGAGGACGGAGACACGTCTGGAGGTGTCTGGATCCTTTTTAATCTAGAAATGGAGGATTCCAGACCCTCAGCTGTCACCACCCCTATAAATACATGCTCAGCGGTAGCCTCAGTTCAGTTCTTGGTTCGCGACTGATGAGTCCGGGAGTTCCCAGTGCGAGAGTGTGGACCGGCGAGTCCAGTGTTCGTGTAGCGAGTGCCGGAGTAGTGTGTACGGCACGGGAGTAGACCGGCGAGTCCAGTGTTCGTGTGGCGGGTCATCGCCGTGTATCATGTGTGAGACAAGTGACTTTTGTTATTATTGTAGATTACTGTGTGAATAACATTTATGTGACTGTCTTTAAATATTTGAATAGTTATTAGGTGTTTTATAGTTGTTAATGTGTTTATTCAATTTACTTGTATCTCTATGTGCTTTATAATTTTATTAAGTTACATACTTGATTAAGGCTCTTTTTATTTTACTTAATTAGTTGTTTAGTTACAATTAATTTAGATATACAGATAATCAGTGTGTGTATGTAAGTGGTAATTTTAATAATTAAAACTTTGAATATTCCGTGGGCATTTTCATTCGTGTTTGGTCGGCAGCATACCCCAATATCTCTAAAAGAACTCGTGGTTCACACGTCCACGTGTGAACGGCCTGTGACCCTCCCAGGTCACGTGCGCGCCCACGTTACAATACGTTTCCCTTTGTGTTTAAAATTATTATTATTATTATTATTATTATTATTATTATTATTAGCACCGCGTCTTACTACCCGTTCGGGTTATACGCACTTACGCTAATGTGTAATGGTACGATGATTGTGAGATGAAATGAATGACCTACAGTTTAACGTGGAATCCGAAACACGGTGGAGGCCTGGCATTCCTCACATTCACAAGATGTCTTGCCAGAGGTGAAGGAAGGGTTTGGTAATCAGATAAATCTTTGCCGGGACCGAGGATTGAACCCCGGCCGCCAGCATAGAAGTCTGACACCTTACCCCTAGACCGCCAGGTCACCAATTCCACGTATTAATGTAGCAAAATAATCTAATCATTTTGTAATTTTCATTCGAAATATTTTTGGCTGTTATTCGATTGTAAACTGGACAACCACTTAAACTTTGTATTAAATTAGACTTTGAATCATTCGAATGCGTAAGGTCGATTATTGTGTAGCAATGGGGACTATTTATTGAAAATGAATCTAATAGAAATGAAGACCTGTATAGAGATAGACTGGAAACATTCATAATCATAAGGTCGATTTTCCTCAGCACTCACACAAAAAGAGATAGTATTTAAAGGGTACAGTTAGCTATTTAGAACAAAATATCGAAAATAAGAATATCATGGAAATTTATTTAAGTATTAACAGATATAGTAAAAATCATCAGGCTAGGTCACAGACAAATAATATACCCAGACACTCAGCCTACAGGTTAAAATGGCTACGCTCCTTTTGGCAGCATGAATCCTTCAACAATAGGATCACTTCACTACGGTTAGTCCTATCATCACCCAGCAGTGACACTAGAGAAGTCCAGTGTTGAAGGACTAAGGTTGGAAAAAGGAGCGCAGCAAACCCCCGTAAGGTTGAGAATATGTTGGTTTCTTGTCTGTGAGCTATGTCCAATTTATAGAATGATTAAAATGTTAACCTGATGGCAAATACGAGTGAGGTTTTTAAAAGATGAAACGACCACTTCAGTCATATTTTGAATGTTGATGAAGGATCCGAATTAACTGAAGCTATCGAAATCCTTAATGATGAACCATTAGTCCCATAGCCACCTATTAGGGAAGTCAACATTACAAAATTAATTTTATCTGACGTAATTTTAATGAGATTGACGCCATATGCAGAGGATATAATCGGATATCATACGTGTGGATTTCGACGAAATAGATCAACAATGGACCAGATTTTTACTATTTGGAAAATGTAGGAAATAAACAAGACAGTTCGTCAATTATAAGCCTACATAATTTTTTTTTAAAAGCCTATGATTCAGTTAAAAGAAACAAATTATATGAAATTTTAGTTAAGTTTGAGGTAACCAAAAAATGTGTTAAGGTAATGGAGGTATGTTTGACTGATATGCATGGCAGGATATGGATTGAATGTCACTTATAAGATACTTTTGAAATACATATTGGGATGAAACAAGGATATGCTCTGTTCCTATTAATTTTTAATCTAGCATTAAAGTATACAATTAAGGTGATACAGGAGAATAGGGAAGGAGTGACACTAAACAGTACATTGCAGCTATTAGGATACGCAGATGATTTAGCTTTGAAGCTGTGTTAAGAAATGCAGAAATTTTGTTAGAGGCTGGTAAGGAAATAGTTTTAGAAGTGAACAATAAAAAGACTAAAAGTATGATCACACAGAGAGCACAGATTGAGGAGAACCATTTAGAGATTACTGCGAAAAACCTATCATTTAACATAGTAAATGAGTTTGAATACTTAGGAGAAACAGTTTTAACTAGAAATAAAGATATTAGATTGGAAATTAGAAAAATAATACTGTTGGGAAATGCATACTATTATTGTTTGGTCAATAAGTTGCTGATATCTCACCTGCTTTCAAAGAATGTAAAACTCAGATTATACAAAATAATAAATTTATCGGCTCTTCTCTATGGATGTGAAACGCGGTGATGAAAAAATAATTTAAAAAAATAGGGTGTTTGAAAACAAGGTGTTTGGGAAAATATTGGTTCCAAAAAGGAATGAGAATATAGGAGAGAAGAAGAGGTTACATAATGAGGAGTTACATACCCTGAAATTATCCCAAGACATTGTTAGAATAATCAATTATCATAGATTGCGGTGGGCAGGACATGCAGCTTGAATGGAATAATCTAGACCATGTTCAGGGTATTGACTGACAAACCCAATAGGAAGACACCATTGGGAATACCTAGATGCAGATGGTAGAATAGCATTATAATGGACCTAAAAGAGATAGGGTGTACTAAATAGTGGTTTGGATGGAGTTAGCTCATGATATGGATAGGTGGCGTACTTTTGTAAGTGTAGTGACGAACTTTAGAGTTCCTAATGCCATAGTGTAGTTACGTATTAAAATTACTCTCAATCCCTAGCTCTGCAGCTTTTAAAATCTTGATATGTTTATAGCTATACACAATAGATATAGCCTGATAAAATATAAAATGAGGGGAAGTTGTAAAGTTATTTTAGTTTAAATTGATAACTACACACTCATGTTTACACGCGCAGAATACGAGTAAAGAGAAAATACAGAATGGTCTCCTAAGAGGTGTTCAAAATCGAAGAATTTTCTCTATGCCTATATCTTAAACAACCGTAATTTATAAGACGTGTAATAATTGTCCCAGAGCTAATAGATTTGATAAATTATACAAGATTATGGTATAGTGTTGCAATAACCCCTTGCTTTCTCTAAAATAGTTCATGAAATTGCAAAAATTTAAAAATAAAACACAAGGCCATAGCCAGCCAATAATTTCAAGGAAGGGGGGGGGGGGACATGCCCCAATTGCTGGAAACTAGAAAAAATTATAAATGATAAATTGTTCTAGACGTTTTCTGTAGGGGTTTATTTTCATGGTGAAATAACCCCCTACATGCCGAAAAATTGGAAAATTTCTAAATATTAAACAATTTTTGAAGCTCTGTTAAGTATTTTTTTTTATGGTAAAATAACCCCCTAAATGCCGAAGGCTAGGAACCTTTCTAAATATTTAACACCTCTAGAAGCTCTCTGAAGTGTTATTTTTATGGTAACACAGCCCCCTAATTTGTATTTGTATCTTAATTTTGATATTGTTTGAACCATAAATAGAGTCATATATATATTTTTTCATAAAATTTCGTGGGGGGTTAGAACCCCCAAAATTCCCCTGGCTACGGCCTTGATAAAAAAAACACCATTTTCAAGCAATTAAATATTTTTCATCTAGTTTGACATAACCAATAATTTATCCAGAGCTAATTAAACGCCAGTTTATAAGCAGGCAAACATAATTAGCTTCTCGTTCCTGTTATTTGAGCCTTGGCATTAATGTTTGAAATGCCTTTAGGTTTGTTATTTTCTTGTTTTCAGCGTTAATGACTATGTTTGTATGATTGAAAACAAAGGATAAATATTACATTTTACACTTTATTATTGGGAAGAAGGCCTAGGTCGATTATGATATTCATTACAGTAATAAAATCGAGGCCAAATAAAAATCGAATTTGAACTAAGAATACAGACAAAACTTAAATAAGGTTAAATTCAAGTATCAGAACAAACAGATTAATTAATGTTGTATATTGAATGAACTCTTTATTGAAGTATATTTAGATACATAATCTAGTACTTAAAAAGGGTTTAGCTTTTTATATTAATAAAATACAACCTATTTATGTCAGATTTAAACATTATGGTTCATTACATATTGTTATATTTTTCGTATATGAATTGTGTACTGTACGATATGTAATATCTACTATTAGCTATGCGCTATGCATGAATGTTAACTAAGCCTTAGATACAACTTTCAGTACAATAATAGTATATATATGAAACAACTGTAGGAAGAGTGTTACTCTATGAATGTGAATAATTATGGACGGCAATAATAAGGCGAAGAAACTATTAGCGTTTCAAAATCAGTGCAAGAAAATAGGGAATTCATAATTAGGAAAAATGTTGAAATCCATAATCTTTTTAAGGAAGCAGACAATATATCAAAAATGAGAATCATAATAATTGAGGGGTTGAGGCATGTATCAAGAGGGGAGAAGGGAATGATAAAGCATATGTGTCTAGGAAAACCACTGGGAAGACCAAAGCTCAGATGGAGTGACCTAAGAATCTAAATTAGGATTATACTAATATTGACGGCAGAGAAGTGTGGAAGAGGCTAAAGAGCGAGGCTACGGACTGACTGCAGTTCAGTTGGCCAGCAAGTTAAAGGTAAAGGAATAGATACATATTTGTTTATGAACGAAACTTAAAACATAGTATTTATAAACTAATTTGAATAAAAAATTTGCTGACATATTATGAAATGTATGGTTATTTTGTTGGTCTTGTTTAATATTTATTTAAATATCTCCACTACATAGCTCCGAAAATAAGTAATCTATCTTTCAAACTGTATTTGTGTTTTCTATATTAGATAATGTTAGCTGCACCCGTTGGCTCCACTGGATGTGAGCATTGATTTGTGTAAGATGGAGTCGTCTGCTTTAAATGTGGTAGGTAACCAACAATGGCAACAATAAATTGTCAATTAGATCCTGAGATCCCCAATCCTAGTAGAGGAACCCCTGGTCAAGCTAAAGTCTGTTTGCCATAAGAGTGGTGGCAACTGGCAGCTATCAAAAGCTACAAGACCAACTTTCATTTATCTATTCTCCAAACCATATGATCTGCAAGACCATATTGTTTTATTGTCACTTTTGGTATTCAAAACTATCATAACAAACTATTGGTTTTTAAATGTTTTTATTTTAATCGTGTTTACATCTTCTGCCAGCTGTAAGCTACCACCATTCCTATGGTGAATGGACTAAAGTTAATGCTCACCTTGGAAGTCCCCAGTCAGTATTACTTCCTCAGTTATCCTCTTAAGATCCAGGTTGGGGTACTACTATCCTTGATGACAGGATCACTAGGCTAGCGTCTGAGACCCTCGGAGGTGTAAATTTGTTTTGGTTGTAAGAACAGTAAATAAAGATTCAAACATTTATTTGCGGCCAACATTGTTAACCTTTCTTTTTTAATATCACTTATATATATGAGACAGCTGCAGCTAACATGACTTTATGTATGAATATATTAAAATTGGTTTAGTAACTTAAATAACTAGGCTACTGTTCTTCTTACCAAAATCAGGGTATAACTTGACTAGCGTCTTATAATTGTTTAAAGGCCCATCAACAGCATCGCCGCGCGGAGAACCACACCAAGTACCGTAGGTTCGATGATGCCATCTTGTGCCACAAGCAAGCAGCAGAGAAACTGAGGGAAGCCATGGACCTCACAAAGGTACCAAAGTCGTTGGAGAGCCTGAGACTTCAGCAAGATTACCATAACAGACAGGAAGATATTGTACGGTAAGTGCTGCCAACCTGAACTCACTAAATGAAACAACATAGGCTCTCAATCAAGTGACAAGTATCTCTTCGCCTGGTAGAATGTGACTTTCTCTGGCTATATCTGAATAGTCTTTATGATCCTTGCGTCATCCCTTTGACAAATATACACTTGCCACACATTTTTTATGAAAGACGGCATCAGATTATTTAAATAGTTAACAAACCTTAAGGGGAGTAGGCCTACTGGCACCAACAGTTTTAGTAAACTTATCAGTTATTGCCATGTTAGATGTTGTAAAAATTAATCAAGGGTTTTCAAAATAATAACTAATGGCTGTGTCATTTTAATTAGGCTAGTACAGAGTTATTTTTCCTTATTATTGTAGCTACTAGCTTTGATAATTTAACCCTTTCCCTGGCGCGTGTGTAGTACAGCGATCTGCGTAGGCCTGGCAACCATTTTTATACTCATGTAATATTATCCAACAAATGTTTTGCTACTCACTTATTTTCTCATTTATTGCTTCATTCATGGTCATATTATGGAATTTAACTGTTAGCCCTGTCTATTACCTTCAATGTGAAGTATTAAAACTGGCTAAAAGTACAGTGATTCATTGATAGATGGCATTACAATGACTTATTGCAATGAAATGTTGATCCACACTCACGCCAGGGAATGTTCAGTAAACAAAGACGTTCAGCGCCCTCATCAGGGAATGTGTTTTAAAAGAGGGTGAGGAATATTAAGTTCTGTAATCTTGCGAAGTAAAGAATAATAGGGTGTGATACACAAAATATCGCACATTTAAAGCACTTTTTTTTCAAACAAAATATAAACCTATTTTAAATATAGTATATTTTACTTTGTGAATACTATGAAATTATACTTGAAAGTGAATAACATGGAAGAAAACAAACACTTGTACAATTAATTTCAGAACTTGCAAAGCTAGTAAAATGAAAATGATCTTTAGATTATAGATAGGTATAGCTGTATCACGTTCATTAACTGAAATAATTGAAATAATAATGTTCAACAGCATAAAGTTAACCACTGAGTCACCAGTGGCTGTGGTATCAATGATAGATAGCTCATTGTTAGTCAATGATTTCCACATGTCCATCAAAGACTCTGCCTTAAAACATGAATGAAGGATGACTCTAAGCATGGGATGAATCCTGGATAGCTCAGAGGTAGAACATTGGCACACTAATCCAAGTATTCTGGGTTTGATTCTCATATCCAGGTGTCATTTTAAATTAACAAATAAGTCTTAAAGAAAGTTAAAGTTGATCCAACTTTGACTGTATGCTTTGGATTACAGACTTATGTATTAGTAAACCTACTCTAGTACAGATTGTTCTGTTACTGTGGAGTTGTTTTCTTTCAGATAATAAGCTTAAGGACATTTAGTATATAGAGTAAATCTAAAAATAAAGTTATATATCATTTTAACTACTACCATATTATTTGAATTATTTAGTGAGGAAACTCAATAGATTTTTGGGTATAAATAGCATTTCAAAACTTTAAAAATGTCTGGACTTTTTAAAGAAAAACAGTTTGAGTTCTTCTTATCACTGAAAATTGTTTATTTTAATCGATTCTCCAAGAAGAAATTACTTTCAGTGTGCCACGATACCGGTAATGTAAAAAAATAAATCTGTAAGCCTATTGGAATTTATTTTAAAAAAATTGGTGTTACTTCCTTTAACAGAAGGGTGTTAAGGATGAAGTTATGTATAAAGGCCTTTCACCCACAAAGCTGCTCAAAAAGACTCAAAAGTGTTGCGAGTTAAACCTAAATTAGCCTACCAACCAGTAAAATGAGCTAATATATTTCAATAGTGATACGCTCATGGGGCTACTGATTGCTAACCGGTTTACGACACATCCTTATTTAGTTACTGGAAACTCAGCACGCTAGTCTCCGGACTACTGTACTTCACTTACAAACTCACTCATGAACAATATTATTATTCAAGGTAGCTTTCTTTCAACATTCTGTACACCACTATAAATTTTGCTTAAGTTTGTCACAGTCCCTTTGCCGTGGCAAATAATAATTATTATTATTATCATCATCATAATTATTATTATTGTTGTTTTGTTTTACATATTTTCAATAGCAAAATTTATTGCAAATTTGTCCTTGATCATGTAGGCGTTCATATCCCTTCTCAGGCTTCTCATAATCCAAAATTATTTTTTCTCAATAGCTCTAATAAGGTAAGCACTATAGGTTGTTGTGTCCATAGTGCCAATTCTAGATTTGTCGAATTCGACTTCTGTCATAAAAGAAAAAAGAAACTCAGAGAGTTATTTAAGGAAATTCCATATCAATAATTTATCATGTAGAGGTTCTGCCTATAATATTTAAATTTACAATATTCTGATTTAATTTTTGCATATTTTTACTGCTTTTAACCACACTTTAGTTATTTGTTATTATTGCTATTTTTTATTCTTATCATTATTGACTACTTTTTTTTAACTATTCATCATTAGGCTGTATAACATTATTTAACCATTTTTGTTTATCTTATTTTCACGGTGTAAATATATGTATTTGTATGGTACTTGTGTACTTTTTAGTGCTGGCCTGTTATAAGTCTTACGACTGTTGACCAGCACTATAATAAAGGAAATTGAAATTATTATTAATATTGTTATTATTATTGTTATTATTATACCCTTTCACAATGATGAATCAACGGCCGAGGACTGGATGTCGTGCCTGTCCTAGTCTTAAGTTAGATTATAAGACATATGAAACTATGATAGACCTAGTAATTTGGTACCTAGTGGAAAATATATGACTTGAATAAAAAACTGAAACAGACCACAGGCTGGAAACAGTAATGGATATAAAGTAAAGTTTATATTTTGGTCATTGTATGGATGAATCCAAAATCTTCTTTGGTTATATCTCTTATATTTGTAAAAATAATAGCGAACCAAATCCTCAATATTTGAGTCACCAGACATTATATTAATGATATTAAATAGTCTAGAAGCCTGAAGAAGGTGCTTGCAGCTAGATAGCACAAAACTTATTGAAATTCCGCCACTTTTGAGTAGCACTGTGTTCGAAACATAATTAACAACCAGTTACTGATCACTTTATGACTTCAATCACTAACCAGTCCAATCACAGTTGAGCAGATCCATGGGTTAAAGGCCTTGAAGTTAATATTGCTGTGCCATTAATACCAATAGTTGTTTGTTACATACAAATTTTTAAAAAAAGGGATAACTTTGTGACTATCCATAATATAAAATATTATTTTTACTAGAACTGTTTATGCTAATAACTAAATTATTATTATTATTATTATTATTATTATTATTAGGACCGCGTCTTACTACCCGTTCGGGTTATACGCACTTACGCTAATGTGTAATGGTAGGGTGATTGTGAGATGAAATGAAGGACCTACAGTTTAACGTGGAATCCGAACCACGGTGGAGGCCTGGCATTCCTCACATTCACAAGATGTCTTATCAGAGGTGAAGGAAGGGTTTGATAATCAGATAAATCTTTGCCGGGACCGAGGATCGAACCCCGGCCGCCAGCATAGAAGTCTGACACCTTACCCCTAGACCGCCAGGTCACCTAATAACTAAATAACACAAAGTTTTTTAGTTGTGTGATTTAGTAAAACATAACATATTAAAAGCTTGGAAAGATACTCAAGAGTTTTTTTTCTTCTGCAAACTAACCAAAACTGATTCAGTTGCAGTAAGTAAATTTAAATAAACAAAAACTGAATTGAAATTTAGTAAAGAAATAATATAATGCAAATGTAAAGCTCAATTAAGAAACAACAAGAAATATTCAATAATTTTAGAAAAGATATTAAATTCAAAATGTGATAATTTATTATTAATGTAAAGGGAGCATTGTTGATAATTTTCACAAAGTTTAAAATTGATGTGTTAAAATTTGAATTTTTTTACATTAAGTTATATTTCAAACTTTGATTTTGTAGGGTTAGAAGTTGGGAGTAGTTGTATTGAACTGAGACCTGTAATGTAAGCTCCTGTCTTTGATTGACATTCAAAGGTCTTGAGATCAATTTAAAATTTGAAAAACATCGGCTACGCTAACACAAACTTCTGGAAGACAATTATTATAGTACTATCTTTTCTCTTTTTAAAAAAACGATTTCCTAGCTCCAAACTGTTATTAACAGTTTACTTGATTGACAAAGTATTTGAAAAGTCATTTAGAAGAAGGGATCTGCATTAGTTTGGAGAAAGGATGTGAAAAAGTGCTCCCATTGCAAGATTCAACCTCCCTGTCACAAGCAATCCAGTTTATTGTGACACTGATGTTTGTAGAATGTGTGACCATTGGTGCAGTTAGTAGCTTTGTTTAGAACTATTCCACTGTAAAATCCAAGAATTCCAGAAACACCTGAGCAAAATTGTGGCACGTATAGAAGCAAGAACACTGTGGATGATCTTGTTGCACTCTACTTCAGAGGTCAAGGAACCCCTTTGCAACAGTGTTGTAGCGTGGATAGAAACAATAACATTGTGAAGCCCTCGATGATGTTTATGATACTTTGCACCATAATTCAGAGGTTTAGGAACCAATTTCTCAGTGAAATTCTACTGGGGATAGAAACAATAAAATTGTGGACGCCTCAACAATTTGTATGATATGTTGTGCTCTACTTCAATGGTGTAAGAACTCCTTCACAATGGAATTTTAGTGTATGTATAAACAAAAACATTGGAAAGACCTGAAAATGTGCATTATCTAATTGCACTATACTTTATTGGTCCAAGAACTCCTTCACAATAGAATAGTAACATGGATAGAAACAATAACATTGTAAAAACCTCCAGAATGTGCATGATCTCTTTGCACCCTAATTCATTGTGGAAGTCTCGACAATGTGTGTTTATAATCTTGTTCTGCTTTACTTCAGTGCTCCGAGAACCCCTTTTTGTCAAAGTTGTAGCACATATAGAAATAAAAACACTGTGGAGTCCTCAACAATGTGTGTTCATGACCTCATTGCACTTTACTTCAGTGGGCCAAGAACTCTGCCGCAATGGAATAGTAACGTTGATATAAACAAAAATATTGTGGAGGCTTTGACGTTGTGCATGATATCATTAAAGCTCTACTTCAGACAATCTACTCTCACTCTGGTTTTAATAAAGTTAGATATGAGTAACTAGGATCTTACTAAAATTAAGGTTATCAGGTGTGAGTACATCTTCCATGTTGAGCAATTTAATAATAATAATTAGAGAAACCTGTTGGTTATAGATTGAAGAAGGCGCAGTTTGAACTGTATAAGAAGGCTATGGAAACCAACCGACATAAGATGATTCATGCACTGACTAAGCAAGATCAGTCGTTCATTGATCAGCAAGGTAGTGAGACGGGTAACCTTCAAATAGCTATCTACAGGTTAGCAACTTGTAAACTAGAGCTCTACTACATGATACATGAGTAACTGTTTTTAATGGCATGCATGAATGAACTGGATAGCTTAGAGTAGGGTGGTACAACTCTTTTCATCCCTGGGGCTAAAGTTGATTATCAATTTGTACATCTGGCTGAAGATTTATTTAGTAATACTATCAGCTTAATAAAAGCCTACCCATTAAATATGTACACACACAGACTTTCACTAGACAACTTAGAATTACAAATATATATTAACACATATTTTTATTAATCAAATAAATGCAATCATGACAGTTTTAAAACATCATAACACACAGTTTCCTGCCACTGGCAGGGTCTGTCTCAAACATAAGCCTCTCCAGGTTTTCTTCTGTCCTCCCACCACCACTTCCATCTTCTTCCACGTTGGCCCACTCCTCTCCTCCCCACTGCCTTCAGCCACCTGTCCCTGGGTCTTTCTTATGGCCTGCTGCCCGCCACTTCCATTTCAAGCATCCTACTTGGAATGCTCCCCTCATCCTCTTCTTCTCCTCCTCCATACCACCCCAATCTCGTCTTCTATATTTTATCCTGCAGAGGTTCCTCCATCACACTCTTTTTCACCCTGTCCATCCTTGTCACTCTTAGCCTACTCCTCAGAAATTTCACACATACTTGTATCTACTATCCCTTTCCTTCACTACCCAAGGTTTTTAATGCATACTTCAATATTGGAATATCACTCCTTTGCATATTAACTTTTTAAATGCATAATTTTATTTGAATCATTAGCTATTTCACTTAACTTAGTATTCTTTTCCACCTGAATAAATTAAATGCTATATTAATATTTAGCACCGCGTCTTACTACCCATTCGAGTTATACGCTTTAAGTACTAATTACTCTAATAGATTAAGAATTGGGAAGGTTGAATTAGAGGAAGTGAACCCGCATTTGCATGGAAGGAGAGTGGAAAACCATTTAGGAAAAACCACCCCCAGTTCACCCGACCGAGATTCGAACCTCGATCTCCCCGTCCTCAGCAGTCGAGCTCAACACGACAAACGCGTTAGCCAACTACGCTACTGAGGCGGGTAAATGCTATATTAAAATGTGAATCAAAATGTAGGCAGTTGTTATTGAACTATTATATGAGAAACCTTAGAGATGAATTTAGGAGCGTTTTATACCAGTATTGCTCATTTTTTACCACTGATGCTATGCTATAAAAGTGTAACTGTATCACTGCTGCTGTGTTACAAGTGTATTTGCTCTTGTCATAGGACCATGGAGGAGGCAGATTCACTACTTGACCTACTGCTCCTCCACCAAATCGAGACAGAAGAGACTGACTGCAGCTCAAGGGGTGTAAACGATGACTTTTCTCAAGTGGAGCTGACAGTCCAAGACATTGTAGCTGAGGGTACCAAGCGACCCAAAGATGACCGTACAGTAATCGAGGAACTCCAAACCTTAAACCACCAGCTACGGTCGTTGGTGGTACAGCTCGTGACGCAGCTCGATGCCTGCACAGCAGAGGCGAACATTTTGCGGGACCGTGTTAGGACCTTGGAGGCCACAGACGGTCCACGTTCGTCGCTCCAACCCTCCGCGAATTCATCAAAGGGTGGTTTGCATGTTGTTACAGACTCACTAGGAGGGAACTCGTCACCATTCGTGTTCTCACCATGCGGGGAACTTAGCCCAGACGTTCCAGACACTAGACTCACAAGAGAACTTCCTGTACTGGCCCCACTTGAGATGCCCACATTCGACTTCTCGGGGTTTATGAGACACACTCAGGAGGAAAATTAGTTACATAGTTATGCGTCGCTTTCATGGATAATCTATGACCAACTAATCCTTGAAAACTGGAGTGCACTTTTAGTATAAAAAAAACCACTTGAATCCATTCAATAACGTAATCATTTGAATGTTAAAAGTCACGCTTTTAACTTATCCATGGACCCAGTTTGTATTTAACTAGAGCTGTCACAACTCTAATTCTTACACGTTAATCACAATTTTTTTTATTCCTAAATCTTCTTTCCATAACACATAAACCCTTGTCTTAAAAAATGTCATTTATAATAAATGTACTGTTTTATATTTGCAAACGAACTCATAAGTGTAAAATAGTTTAATTCGTGCAAGGTCAAAAGATCACGTTGAGTACATATGCAATTTGCCGGCAATTAAATGAACTGATAACAATAATTGACCCAATTAAAAAAATAACCAATTTCTTTTTTCAATTTAGTGCCAGATTTTGATCACTAAGAAGCAAAGCATCAAGTGTGACATCCCTATATTAAATGAAGAAATTCTGAATTCTGACTGGAAGTCATATAGATTTAACTACAAATTTCAGTTCATATAGGTGTCTTGGCCTGTATCTTTTACCAAATTTGTAACTGTTAACTTTAGCTATCTATTCAGAGATTTCTCTTTAATGTTTTCTACATTTGTTGTGATCTTAAAGTATTCAAATACAAAATTCATCATTTGGTTAATTTTTGATAACAATAAGAATGCAAATAATTTCACCAATAGGTGTATGTAAGAACTTGTGTAAATGTGAAAGTTTTAACAGTTGTTAAAACTTTACTCGGAAATTTGATAAAACTAGAAAAATTCGAATATTACTGGTATTAACTTGGTAATGTCTTCGTACATAATTGTTAAGGTCGATGCTTTGGACAATTTGTAACCACTGCCAAGAGTGTTTGTTTTTGATTCAGTGGTTTGTTAGTGACTTTAAAGTTCACTGGTTTTGTTACAACTGCTGCAAATAGTCTATTGTGTGCCTGAGAAATCAATAATTTTTATAAAGCGTGAATATTAAAAATAACTATCTCTGTTGTAAATGTACTTAATTTACTGAAATGCAATTAATGAGCAGCTATTAATCGCTACTCAACCCTAATTTTGAATTTTTCCAATAGAATACTTGTCACTAAGGGGGCCACTTACCAAAACTCTTTGAGTTCTAAGTTAAAGGAATTTTTTATTTAAAATATGGCTGATGCCAAAATGAATTAGAAAGGTGCTAAGAAATCCTTATACAATTAAAATTCTTGCTTTAATTTAAAGCAAAAAATAAAAGTTGGAATTATTTAATTTTATGTCAAAGTTCCAAGATCAAAGTAAATTGGAAGAGAAACATATCTAGCCTTCTTCACACACGATAATATTAAAAGATAATTCAGGGTTGATTTAGTGGTTTTAAAGTTTCAGAACTGCCATTACCATAAGACATACTATAGAAGAAGGTAAAGGAAGGATGGATAGAAACACTACATGGCTTTTACAATGAAAAGAACACAGTTCACAATTTACATTGTTGCCATTGAACAAAAAGGTTATGGCTGCCTCTCAAAGAAAATATTTTGTTACTGCCCAACCCTCAACCTAGGTTTTATTCTATCAGAAACCCACCTCGGTGGCGTAGTTGGCCAACGCGCTAGTCGTGTTGAAGCTCTACTGCTGAGAATGGGAAGATCGAGGTTTGAATCTCATTCGGGTGAACTGGGGGTGGTTTTTCACTCTCCCTCCACGCAAATGCGGGTTCACTTCCTCTAGTTCAACCTTCCCAATTCCTAATCCACTAGAGTAATTAGTACTTAAAGCGTATAACCCGAACGGGTAGTAAGACGCGGTGGTAAATATTATTCTATCAGAACTCGGCAGGGAGGAGTTTGAAAGGTGCAGTACAACTTCCCCCCCTCCCTCCCAAAAAAAACTCAAAAAAGGTAGAAAATAGAAATTTTTAAAGAATGATGATAGGACACTTAGATAAGGAAATGTAAAATATAATATAATTGCTTCATAAAGCGAAGAGGTTTTCCTTAAGAGATATAATATTCAGTATGTATGAGATATTTATTACCTTTCAAGTAGGTGGCACCCTTAATAAAATCATTACCAGTATATGAAGGAGAGTTAACATATCTAAACCATCACCAGCTGCCACACCCACCTCGGTGGCATAGTTAGCTACCGCGCTAGTTTCGTGTTGGGCTAGATTGCAGAGGATGGCCGGATAAACTTGAGGTTTTTTCCTTAAATGATTTTCCACTCTCCCTCCACGACAATGCGGGTTCACGTCCTCTAAATTCAACCTTCCCAATTCCTAACCCATTAGTGTAATTATTGCTTAATCATATAACCCAACGGTTACTAAGAAGTGGTGCTAAATAAATAAAACCAGTAGTCACGTAACCCAAGATGACATGCTAACAATAGACTGGATTGAGGGTGACAGGGGAGTTCCACGTTTTAATACATGCCTGGTGCATTGGAGTGCTTTCTACATGTTTATTCCAGAATAAAGGATTCTAGGGTCACATCCTTAGTTAAGGATATAAGAGAAAATATTTAATATAAGATAAACTCTTAGGGAAAAAAAAAAATTATTTTGTTTACAATCTTTCAAATGACATTTCTTTTAAAACTTTAATACTGTCCATTGATAGTTGGGAACTGAATAATTATAGGACAAGCTCATCAACCAGGACCCCAAACAAGTTGCTGTTTAAATTTTCTATTTCCTCGGAGGTTCATACATTTAAAAAAATTTAGATTCAAATTTATCATTTGAAAGTAAATTTGAATTTGTAAAAAAAAATGTATTTGATCCAACTCTAGAATTAACTTTTCAAACAGTTTTAAAACAATGAAATTTATTGGAGTTGGGTCAAATCCACTATTTTATGAATCTCCACTTTACTTTCACATCTCAAATTTGAATCCAAATCTTGGAAGAAATAATGAACACAAAGGGAAATATAATAGAATAATAGAAAATACGAATAGGAACTAAATGTTCACATTCTTTCCTATGATAAGGTCAGTTAAGTGTTAAATTACTGGTTTGGGGCCTTATGTTCATCTTATAATCATATTGTTTCAGAACCATTAATAGCAGTATTATAGCTCTAAATCAAATTTTAATAAAAGGATTATATTTTCTTAATAATGTAAGTTTTGAATCTCATATATCCCTAAAGATTTGGGGTGTTTGAAGATTTAATTCAGTATATAACTTTTTTAAATACATTATATGAATTAGGTTTTAAAAACACAGTGTGATCTTATATGAAATAGAAATACAACTTCAAACAATCAAATTAGATTTTGTTTTCTTAACACTGTTAACTACTTACCTAACTATTATTGTAATTTAAAAACATACTTTTTGTATGACTTTTTCAACTATATAATATGGTTGTTTCCTTAAATAATAAAATGTAAAGACATTTATACGTTGTTCATCTTAATCTCTGCTTGTTTTGCTAGTGCCGGAGCTGCAACTTTTGCATCAGACTCTTCCACAGTTGTTCAAAGGAAGAAACAGTTCACTCAATGTGAGCACCAGATACAGATTTTGAAAGTACCGTAATTTCACGGTGGTTTGAAGAGCATATTCAAAATAGAGTTATATAGGATTTTGTGTGAATTTTCAGGACTGTGTTGTGCAAATATGGAGAGGTGTTCGTCTAAACTTTATGACTAGCTCTTAGACCATGTAGTGAATACTTCATACCAAGAGCTGATACATCAGCTGTATGATTAATCTTATAGTGAAACCTCTATTTTATTCTACAGTAATTGATTTACATCCTATGTTCAATAGCGAACTCATAAAAGCTATTAGAGGTTTGTTTGGTTATTTTAAATATCTCCTTTCATATTTCTGTATGAAATTGATAAATTAAGCAGCTTAACTTGTTATGATTGAACTTAATTTTTATTTTGTTTTCACATGCGAAACAGAGCAAATTTAAATTTAAAGAAAAGTTTGTACCTCTATTTAATGCTGTTTTGCACAAGCCAGTTCAATCAATTTACCACTTTTACTTTCTATTAACACATTTTTATACTTTACATAAGAAGCTATCATGAATGGTAAATAATCGTAATTAAAGTCTAATCAATGTCAAACATAGTTATTGCCATTAATATTAAATATAACAAATTGGGATTATATTCACAGGTTGGTAGACTTATGGTCTGCAACAATAGTTCTTTGATCTTGTTCATATTTACATTAGTATAAGGCTGTGGTGGGACTAGAGTGAGCATGAGTGTAAGGCTGTGTTTGGACTAGAATGAGAATTAGTGTAAGGCCATGCCCACAATACCAGCGTGTGCTAGGCTGAGGGTGTGGGGTCGCTGCCCTTGCTCTCCAGTGAAAATGAAGGCACACGACAATCAAAGGAGACTCCATCCTCTCGTTCCATCCTGAAGGTCCCCCACATGTGCCCGCTGGGGGCCTGTAGACTCACATGACTGCTGTACTGGAAGGCAGGGAGCTGCTTAGAAAGAAGAGGCTCCTGACCAACAACACCTCGGCCCCGCACTGTCTCTAGGGTGCCAGACAAGCTGGCGAACAATCAAGAAACAAGTTTAAACTGTGTTTATAAGTTTTATACTGTCAACTATAGGTACTGTATCTAACACCTATTACCTAAATATCCTCCAATGGCGCTCGCGGAGCTGAACAGATAGATCTCCGAGGTTCTCCAGTCTGACACTGTACCTCCACCAGAATACAGATGCCACCTGTGACTCTCGGCAGCCCATGTAGAATGGAATCACCGTCACCCGCACACTTTCTGTAGTCTCCCGATGCACCTGAAACACAAAACCACTCAAGTCAACTTGTGTCACAGGAGCAGTGGATATAGAAACAACTTAGAGCATGAAAGTGTGGGAGTGTACTTCTGAGAGCTGAAGCCATGGATGGTTCTTGGCTTGCCAAGATCTTAGAGTCTCTCGACCTTTGTCCCCAAGGAACTTGTCGTATAGCTCATGTCTAAGCGGAGGTTTCTCTGAGGCTGTGTAGGGAAGCACATCCTCATGGGACACGTAGTCGAGCCCAGGCACTGCAAACAAACTTCGGGAGCTGTCCTGGTTCCCCAGGAATGTCACAGCCTCAGTCTGTGCACGAATGAAGGGACAATCCCTGGTATCGATCAGTACCTGCAAAAGAAGGCCAACCAAGTCACAGTACAAGATAGTCCACGAGAGGTGACTTTAAGTACAGTTGCAGTCATCTCGCCAGTTTAGCTAGTTAAATTATTTTGACTGTGCGGAACCTTGGCTCAGTCAGTGTGTCTGCCAAGTGAGTAGCGGTCATCCCACCAGTTTAACTGGTTATATTAATTTGACTGTGCGGCACCTTAGCTCAGTCAGTAGCGTGTCTGCCAAGTGAGTAGCGGTCATCTCGCCAGTTTAACTAGTTAAATTAATTTGACTGTGCAGAACCTTGGCTCAGCCAGTGTGTCTGCCAAGTGAGTAGCGGTCATCTCATCAGTTTAACTAGTTATTGTAAAGTGGTCAGGGTTTTAGGCCCTTAGTTCTCAACTTTCATTTATAAAATTATATTAGTTTTTCCTTTAGTTTACATATTAATACACTCAAGATACTGAGAGTACTAAACTGATAAATACCTTGTTCTTTTCCATTCATCTAGGCCTAATTTAATTATCTTTATTACTATCAAATGGTTAATTATAAGAAAGTGTGGGGTCTTATGGTAATTATACGTTATGTAAATCATAACCAAAGTTGTAAGCAATATATGTCTCAAATTTCAATTCATTAACTTCATTTTCAGGCCTTTAAATTTATAATCTAATAGTTTTTCATTATTTTAAGTCTTTGTGGGAATATTCGAGTCATCCAAATTTATTACTTTTACTATTCATTCTATGCCTCGTGCAATGTATAAATAGCTTTACCCGGAAGCTGGGAGACGCACCTGCTCTTGCACGTGCCGCTTTTCACGGGAGGGGGAGGTTTTGGCGCGGACTACTGGCCAATCAGTGCATTTGGTTTAGCGTCTGTGTTTTACCTTATCTGTGAGGAAAGCGTCAGACGCGGACCATAAGCTGTTTAGTACGCGAAGAGTAGGACACTAGCCGAGGAGTACTCGAAGGGGACTAGCCGTCAAACACGTAAAGAGTTAGGATCACGTACTTTTTGTGAACTTATCCTAACGGGTAGAGACAGCATCGAGATGGGGGAAAGTAGAGGGAGACTAGGTGGCTAAATAATATATCTTTCTAAATTAAGCATCTGTGATGATATCATGTAATTTGTTTCTTTAAAATAAACTTCAAATTGAAATGCGACGCTAAATAATAGTCTTAT
>CABFVX010002211.1:17487-32204 GCA_902151425.1 Timema shepardi | reverse complement strand
TTATTATTATTATTAGCACCGCGTCTTACTACCCGTTCGGGTTATACGCACTTACGCTAATGTGTAATGGTAGGGTGATTGTGAGATGAAATGAAGGACCTACAGTTTAACGTGGAATCCGAACCACGGTGGAGGCCTGGCATTCCCCACATTCACAAGATGTCTTGTCAGAGGTGAAGGAAGGGTTTGGTAATCAGATAAATCTGTGCCGGGACCGAGGATTGAACGTTTAACTAGTTAAATTAATTTGACTGTGTAACACCTTAGCTCAGTCGGTAGCGTGTCTGCCTACTGAGCCAAGGGCACTAGGTTCGATTCCCAGCAAGGCCGAAAATTTATCAGTGATTAAGATATGGGTTTACCTTTTCACATTGATAAATTGACGGCCGGGGACTGGATGTTGTGCCTGTCCTAGTCTTAGGTTAAGATTGAAATGCATATGAAGCTAGGACAAGGCTAGGAAGCCGGTAGTGGAAAAAATAGGATTACTTTAATAAAAAATCGACTCAGGCCACAGGCTGGCAACGGTAGTGGATGTAAAATAAATTAATTTGACTCATTATATATGTGTGATGGAGTCATATTTTCTATACTAAAGGCTTACTACAGCAGTAGCATTACATATAAATGAAGTTTATTGTTTCTATCATTGGAACTCTCTACTTACAGAACAGAATGTTTTAAATTCCTTATAAAAATTAGAAATTATATCCAGACCAAATAATATCTACTAGCTTCGCTCGATTAAAATGGTTATTAATGTGAGAGAAAGAGTGATAATCATTCAAATAGTCCGAAATAAAAACGAGAATTGGCCACTCATATTTAATAGGTAGGCTATTGTGAACATTTGAAGAGATGCAAGGAAGGTGCGCTGAAACTTTTTTTTACTCCCTCTTTTATAAATTTGTATAGCGTTACTTCTTAACTACCCTCAACATCTATGAGATCCCTTGCCTATATCCCGATACCTTGAGTTAAATAGTTTATGAGTAAAAATATAATTGGTTTCCTCACCTGGTAGAACGTTTGCTTAGCCCCTTTCATCTTTTCCTTGTGTCGCTCCTCGGATTCCATGTTGGGCAGGTCTCTGTCAAACACAGCTGCCACCCACGGGAAAAGAACGACCCCCCGGTAACCAAACACACTATGTACAAACATTTGACCTGTGTCATATTCCCCCTCCCTTTTCGGGTCCTCCAGCTTTCCAACCTCTGCCAATCTGGCGTACATCATCGTCTGGGCTGCCCCCGAGCGTAGGCAAGGCCCCAAAACGCGACGGCGCACAAAGATGAACATAACCTTAAATTTATTCTGGAAACCGAAGGAAATTTTGATTTCTGGATTGAAGTCGGATAGTTTGTTCAAAACAACATAAATTTACATGTTATTTTGATAGGAAACGTCTAAATCGCGGGTTTGAGACACAAACCATTTTTATAAGAAAAATAAGTTTTCAGTTTTGACAAACCTTTATCTAAAGTGCTCACAGGTCACTCTAAATAAAGTTTATTTTCGTATTGAGAATTGAGATCAAGATTTTTAATTAACATGTTGAGTAACTTGACAGTTGTTTATATCTGCTGATTGAATTATTATGTTAACGTTTTAAAGTTTTTTTAAATCCAATTTTAGTATAATAATAATAAATTAACTTAAAGGTTTGTGTCATAGATAAGGGCTATTAGTTACGTCATAGCCAAACAATATATGGTTGGCAGGCTGTCTCAAGTTATATCTTAGACCAGAGATTATTATCTTAGACTCTGAGTCTGAGTTATAGCGAGAAGGTTGGGAGCATAGTATTACGTTTTATATGGCTGGGAGCATACATTAAAAATTAAAAATGCTGGTATCGCTGTAGAGTTGCACGCGCTTAATTCAAATATATTTTATCTAAAAGTGTGAACTGAGTTTTCAATTAATGGTTTTAGGTAATAGCTAAAATTATAAACCCCAACCCTAAATATGGTAATCGGATAAAATAATTAATAGCTTACAACAAAAGGCCTTTTTTTCTAATTAACATAACAACTACAACAGTTATTGTTTGTTTATTATTACACAACATAAATTTGTTTTGTATTGTGTAGCCTTATTAAAAAAACGAACAACATGCCTGATGATAGCTACTTATTTTAATGTCGATTGTATTCGTATTTGTACAATACTACTTGTTAAATTGAATTGCATATCCTTTGATTTAAATGCTTCTTCACCCGAGTTTGACGGTTATAATACCTTACAATTTTCAAACAATAACAGTTTTATGCACTAGAGTAATGTTTGCGCACAAGAACAACGAAATAAACTGTTATATCTATCCCATCAGATTAAAGAAGACAACAGATTTGCGTGCCATATATTGGTTATTTACAAGGCGTGTGTTCATGTCCATCCACCATTCCTTATCTATGCAATTCACCATCCAGTATAATTTTAAAATTATCGTACCCTACTGATGTGAAATGACATATATGGATGTGTTATTTCTCAGTTGGTCCATACTAGACGAAAATTTACAAATTGTAAATAAAAAAATCTAAGATAAACTGGTCATCATGTACTGCTTCACTCTCACTATATTTAGTTATGGCCACAATAGATTTAAAAAGAGATGAGGGCGATCTCTAAAGGAAATAAATATATGTAAAAGTAAAACATTTGCAGGATAGTGAAATATTTGAATTTTATTCAAATTAACAAACAGTGTTAAAACAACAAGTTGCATGGACTTACAGGTTTTAGTGAAGTGTATTAAGAAACAAATCAATCTTAGCCATTTATTACATGCACAGTGCGTTTCAAACGTCTAAAAAAATTAAACTTGTCTAGAAGAGACCAATGAAATAAACAAAATAGTTGTCATACTTAAAGAAACTTTTTTAAATGATATATTAGTTTTTAACTCACCACAGTGAATTAAGATCAAATAAAATCAAAAGGATCAAAAGTCTAAATTACTAAATATTACAAAAATTACAACGAGCTTAATGAGCCTCTTTTAAAAGGCTTACAACGCGTCAGCTTCACAACAGTGGATACAGACAAAACAGTTTTAAATTTAGGGAATCAATTTAAATATTGCATCAGATATTTACTTAAAGCTTAAACTCCTAAAAATTATACAAAATTACAAAGAGATTGATGAATTTCTTTTAAATGGATCATAAAGTCCCAGCTTCACACCAGTGGATAGAGACAAAATAGTTTTAAATTTAAATTTAAATATCGTACCAGATATTTACGTTAAAGCACAAAGGTTTGACTTCCCGACTAAACTCAAACCTTCGCAGGACAATTACCCTAGTCACTTTTAAAGAATTAAACAACATTCCCACATTTAAATATTTAATGTAAAACTAGAAAAACTTAAGTTACCGAACTTGTAATTTTGCCTAAATGAATCAGCGAATATTAATGCCAAAACCGTATTAAACAAAAAAAATAAGTTACTTTAACATTAACTTCAAAGAAATGAAGTCTTCAAAATAACCAACAAAAGAAACCTTATCAATTTAAAGAATTTAAATTACTGATAACCACAAAAGCATTTTTTTAAAAATAACTAACCTAAATATTGCAAGACATAAAAAAAGAACCAAAAAATGTGGCTATCTCTTTAAAACAAGAAAATACAACGATACTAGCGCCCGAGTGGCAACAGGAAGCATTAAGTGCTCCATAATAGAATTTATGTTTCAAATTAAAGTTTTAGCTAAACATTACTGATGCCTACACTGACAGATTTTCATAACAAAATAAACCAAAGTATTTTAAGAAATTCAAAAACCCATCACAGCAATTTATATTTTATAGATTTAAACAAAGATATTATAAGCCATCCTGGCTAGGTAACCTTCTAGTCCTGAACAGGGGCCGTGTCTGAATAGTTTGTCCCCTACGCACTTGTGCACTTTACTGCACACTTTAATATAACACGTATCTGGCGCCCCTAAGTACAAAGAGTGCATGATAGTTTTCGGACAGCAAAGTACATTTAGAGCCATCTGGTGGCTAGTTCTGAAACATGCGTTTCCATGGTAACGATATTAAAATTTGATAGTGTTTTGTCAATGGCGTCATTCGTCAATGGTGACTTTTTTAAGGCGCAAATTTATATTTATCATTTATCTTCCTTAAGGTGGAGTGCTAGTGAGCGTGAGTTTAGGGCAGTATTTTTGCAGTTTTTATAGCACAAACATCTTTTGGCCAAAATAAATCAAATATTTCTTCTATAGAAACATAAGGTTTTGTTTTATGCACATGCTAATCTCAACAGTTGTTGAATATCTCTCATGAGCATAGCGGCATTTGGTGACAAACTTTTTTCTTTATTTAAAAAGTTTGTCACTAAATGCTGCCATGCTAATGACAGGTATTCAACAACTGTTGAGATTAGCATGTGTAGAAAACTAAACTCTATGATTATATAGAAGAAATATTTGATTTATTTTTGCCAAAAAAATGTTTGTGCTATAAAAACTGCAAAATTAATGCACTAAACTCGCTCTCACTAGCACCCAGCCTTTATTCTATGAACCTTAGGGTTAGTTCTTGTTAAAAAAACGTATTTGGAAAACGTGTGCCAAAAATGGTCAATCCTATCACAGTTTTATATATTTTAAAATTTTGGGGAAGCTGACAAACTAGGCCTAGCTAATATTAATATCAAGTTGTTTTAAAGCATATAAAAGTATTGCCAGATAAATACATAGGCCTATAGGAATTCCAAAATAAACTACTTAAGTTACATGTTCATCTCTTGTTTTTAAACTTTTTGCCAGAATGATTGACTGCTGAGTAAACAAAGAAATTACAGCAACGCGCCAAAAGGAGCTTGATGTACGTAGGGATAACAATGAGTATGTCAAACATTTTTGCATATGTAGAGAAATTGCTATATATATAGTTAATTTACTTATATCTGTAAAGTATTATTCTAAACAAATTTTAGTGAAGATCTTTTAACTCGTAAATAAATTTCCTTCTAAGAGAGATTTTTCACATTAAAAAAAGAAATTTAATTGTTTAACATCATGTATATAAACAAATAACAAACCATATTAGTTTTATTTAACATTATGTAAATGTTTTATTCCATTTTCACAAAATAAATAATACTTTCATTCATTATAAAAAGCTAGTTTAACTTAAGTGCGTGATAAAGGGCAAGTCATATGTGCCCCTTAGCAAAGTGCGCAATAAGGGGTGCAATTGTATACTTTAAGAGAATTCAGACACCATCAAAAATCACTTCCGGCCTTTAAGCTGACGCCATTGCAACTTTAAAGTGCACATGGCTTCCAAGGGCCCTTAGATGGACTATTCAGACATGGCCAGGATATCTCGTGAAAGTGGTCTAAGTAATAGTTCTTTTGATTGTCTGTGTTCCCTCGTTATATTGGTCTAGTAGCCGGGTGGAAAGGTGGGACTTCTCTTTTGCAATTACGTCATTCGCAAACATCTGGTGGAAAGGCTTCTTTGTGTTGGTCACATAGGCGGGGTTCGTGCTGTGTTGAACAACTTTCACTGCTTTTGACTCACAAGATGAGCAGAGCAGAGCTATGCTTTTGTTAGGTCACGTACGCCAACCCAGGTGTCCAAACATATGAGTTGTCTTCTAATAGTAACTTACTGGCCAATCAGGGTATTGCTGGCGTTCTTAGTTGGAACATCAGGGAGTGGCACAATTCATAGCGTATTTGGACTTATCTTCATTCTAGCATTCGTGGTGAGCAGACTGGACTTGTACGTCGGTCTACACCAGGCAGATATACACGTTAGTAGAGACCTATATATGGCATATTAAAATCGTGATGTTTAATAATGCAGGAAATCTATAAGTATAAGATTATTTTGGGTAATATTTTAGGCTGGCAGGTTCTATTGGTATTTGTATTGCAGGATGTCTATGAATATTAGCTTGTTTAGGGTCGGGTGGTAACATTTCCATTTTAGCAGTCCACGCTAATATTACAATTAGTTTGTCAAAAATACATTTTACAAAGATTAAATTTCAAATTGTCATAGTGACTAGGACTTGTTCGTTAGGAACTGCAAAGGTTCATGTTTGTCGAATGTAGTTAAGTTAATAACATAATTTAGTCTAACTCTATTTAGATTGGTTTATTGACCTGGCTCTTGACTTTACCCCTATTTGAGACAAAGTTAGGATAAATATAGAAAGTAACAGATTTACTAATTTTTTTCTATTGCCTGGTTGAGCCAACTGGTTTCATTTTCCTTCATCCATTTACTATCAAGAAAATTGTCAAATGTTATGCCTTTCTTAGTGTTTTGATATTGATTTGAACGTTCAATGTTACAACACCTCTTATTTAATAATGTGACGCTTTTTACTGGCTTCATTTAAAAAAAATTAATATGATTAAATAAAGTTTATACATACCATTGGAAAATAAATAAGATATAATTAGCTACGTATTTTAGTAATCACCTTCACGTACGTGTTTCAAGATTCTACCACCATCAGCGCCACATAAATCAGCACATAATATCTCTAAATAAGCTACAATCCAAGAACGATAAATTCTCAAACCAGAAAAAAATATTTAATTATTTTCCCCTCCCTACACCCCACAAACCAAAAACGCGTGCTACAAAATCTGACATTAAGGTTACGTAATTACTTTAAGGTATCAGGAAGACGAAAGTTCATTGTTGCAGTTAAAAATGTACGCTACTTAACCCTATCTTGAACTTGTTATATCCACTAAACCTTATCACACCCTATATCCTTCAGGTCCATTCTAAAGTTATCCACCCATGTTCGTCTAAGATTTCCAAATTGTCTCTTTCTATTAGGTTTATCAGTCAATACCCTGAACATAGTTCTATATACTTCCATTCAAACTCCATATACTCTCCACCGTAGTCTATGAGATTTGATTATACTAATAATTTATTTTTATTATTAGAGTGTATGTAACTCATCATTATATAACCTTCTCCCCTCCCCAATATCTTAATTTATTTTTAAATCAAATATCTTCCTAATCAGCTTGTTTTCAAATACCCTAAATTTATTTTAGTCATATAAGATAAAGTACCATGTCTCACAACCAAAGAGAACAACCGGTAAAACTATTATTTTGTATATTCTGAGTTTTACATTTCTTGACAGCTGGCATGGTGTTAACAACTTATTGACTGAGTAGTAATATAATAACGACCATATTAATTTCCACTCTGTGATAGTCCCTCATCTCAATAATTGAATTAATCTAAATAAACAAACTTAGTGTAGCAATTGGTCGATGAAGGATAATATTGTGTTTTAAACACAAAGAAGAAGAAGATATTGACTGTTTAAAGTTAACGCTACTTATCCCATCATATAGCTGTGAGCTAATTGGTGAAAGGATTTATGTTTATTTTAAAGATGATTAGCGGCGAGTTAAAAAAAAGTGATAAGTTTTTATTCAATGTGTTCATTTTAATTGTGATAATCTATTCACTTCTACCGGTACTGTCTTATCATATATTTTCATTTTCACCATGGTTGGTGATTGAGTTACATAACAACGTCTTATTTGTGGGGATTATCCAAGGAAATATTTGTTAATCTTTGTCGGACATTTTAAAATTGTTCTAGAATAAATTAATTTGAAACATTAAAAAATAATTCGACTTTTTCTTACTTCCGAAAATGGTTGGGATGGAATCATATACTTTATTAATTTAAATGACCATAATATTGTATTATTTTCACAGTTTTGACTTTCCAGCAAATGTAAAAAGGAGGCGAAGTACTCAAGTGAAACGTATGTATATTTATTTGTAAATGGTTCATAATAAATTAAGCAGTGGCGTATTATCTGGGTATGCTAGTCCTGCGCTGCATATGTAAATGGAATAGTTGATATGGAATAGTTTTTTGATTAATCCAATGTTATCTGTGTGAACTGTGTAAACATTAATGTTTAAATTATAAATTAATATACTTATAATGAATTATTAATTTTAAAACTAATATTGGTACACATTCCAAGAATACTGTGTTTTAGGTAATTCTTTTTCCAAAAGGTTCTACTTAGCACAATAGGAAACCCAGGGCTTGCTACTTGAAAAACGCAAGGCAATCTAGGGAGGCTCTAATGACCTTGCCCAATGCCTAGGGGGTTGCGACACATTCCTTTCCGTTCACCCACAAGTAATTGTCCAACAGTGGCTGCTCGTAGCTAAAATTAATGGATGTGCTACTCCAGAAAATGTTTAGCCTTTGTTTCAAAACTGTGTAAAAGAAAAAACCATGTATAAAAATAAAATTTATTCAGGCACTTGATAAAATCTTAACAAAAAAAACTTTTTTACTTACTTTAACTTAAATCGTTATAGTTCAAGCTTGATCTATTAATTTAAAAATGAAATCCATTCTTCTTTAATTTGCGCAAAAAGTTCAATAATTTTCTACTTGATATCTGGATGACAATTGAGAACATTTTTCTTCATTGAAAGTACTGCAAGCGCATTTAGTCTTTCTGTTAAATAAAAGAACAAAAAAAACCAAATAGAATAGCTGGAAGCAGAATAGTAATCTAATTCTACACTATTATACACTTTATCACATTCAAGAATATGGTACACGGTTTTTAAACACAAGACACTTTGAGTACAAAAAAACTTCCTTTCACCATCACGCCAGAGCTGGCACTGCGAGAGCAACAGTGCTCTCTTTACCTGGAAGTCCCGCATTTCTTCCCACTCCTCTCCTATGTGCGCATGCGCACAACAGTTAAACACCACTTCGCTGGCACTGTGAAGCGCACAGTTCCATACAAAGATTTTTGTAACTTTTTCATAAATTGGGGGATGTTTACTCAAGTACTGACATTAAGTTTAAGGAATATATATTGTACTACAAAATAAAGAAAGAATTAAAGAAAAAAGGACTCATTATATTAAATGTTATCGATAATATCACGTGTAAACAGGGAGTGCTGCAGTTCTGCAGTGTCTATACACGAGCCACCACGGCCAAAGAGTCAAAATGACAAGACACTAGACAAAAACACATTTTTGGGACCTCCAGGTATTCAAATTGTTGGAAGGAAACAAATTTGCCTGGACTGTGTTTTATTATCACAAACAAAATTAACTTGGAGCCATGGCCAACAATCTAAAGACAGAATTAATTATACAATGAAGGTTATAAAATAAATCCATGTTAGAAAAAACACTAAAAATATCGTACACAGTGAGGCCAACTGACCGACAAAATAAAATACTTTTCTGAGTTAGGCGCTACTATACAACTTATTAAACATGCCTCTATTTTTTATAAACAAACAGTTACTTTTTTTGCTAACGAGGAATCATAAGTCAAGGCGTTTTGGTGGGTGGACAATTCTACCAGACCTTGTAACAATATTAGGTAGACTAGTTCCAAGAGGCACAGTATTCATTTCTGAATTAGGAGACTGAGAAGTTGAGGCTATTATGCCTTCTGGCTTGTTATTAGGAGAGGATGGTGGTGTTACCTTTAATCTTTCAAGTTCACCCATATCATCACCAAAGCTCCTCACCCTATCACGATCTTCACAGGAAATGTCATTACCAGAGTGCCTAGGCCTAATATGAAGTGAATTTCGTCTATAAAGTTTTCCTTTTATACACACCAGGTATGATCTGTTTTTCAATATCTTAACTACACTGCCCTCTTCCCAAAACCGCAGTTTGTTATTACAAATAAATACATACTGCTCAGGGTTAAAAAAAATTGCTCATGTAATCGATCAGTTTTGTCATAATGTAACGATTGCCCTACTTTCGCAGTCACTGCATCATCAATAATTATTTCTGGCTTCAAGCGGCAATCCTGTAGAGGCAGTCTAGAATTGAGGTTGCGGCTTTGAAGAAGCTGAGCAGGTCAGTATGGGAGCCCTGCCACAGGGCTATTTCTATAATCTAGAAGAAAAAGTGGAAAGTCTCCTCGGTCGTATTGCGCTTTTTTTTTTAACATCAATTTGACCATTCTAACCACTTTCTCAGCCAAACCATTGCTGCGGAGATAGTGAGGACTGGAGGTTACTAATTCAATATTTCATGATTGAGCAAATACTTTGAATTCATATGAGTCAAAAGGTTGGTTGTCAGACATGAATTGTTTGGGAATCCCAAACCGTGCAAAGATTGGTTTGAGCTTACTTATAGCAGTGGAAGCAAACTTACTCGGGACCTTCTCATCCTCAATCCACCGCGATTGTTAGTCCACAATAACTAGATATCTGTCGTCATTATAATCCGCAAAATCAGCAGCAACTTTAGCAAAGGGTAGATCAGGGATGTCATGAGGTTGCAGTGGGTTCTTTATTTTAGACCGTTGAAATCGATTGCATGTTGGGCACGCAAGTATAACATTTTTCAAATCAGAGTTGATCGCTGGCCAATAGAAGCTGCGGGATGCTTTAACCTTAACTTTTTCAAAACTGAGGTGGGTTGCATGAAGGATCTCAAGGGTGAAGCGCCTCAGTTTAAATGGAATCTAATAGACGCTCGTCATAGTAAAGAAGCCCATCACGGATGTGATGCCTTTTCTGAGGGAAAAATAGTTATTCAGCTCTGATCAATCTGATGACAATGACTTAGGCCAACCTTTAATGTAATAATTAAATACTTTGCTCAAAACAGAGTCCACAACTGTATTTATCTTGTACTTTGCAAGTAAGGATGGTTGAAAATCGGAGGTTGTCCCTATAACATATAATATATCAAAAATACTTTCATATACAGATGAAGGAATAATTTTAAATTTCGGGATAACAAATCCGCTATATGCATGTATTTGCCTGCTAAATACTTGGGTGTGAATGAATAGGGAAATAGTTTCAGCCTAAGGCGGCGGAGGCGATTATTGGTAATTTTACCAATGGTTTTTACAATGATGGAGGTGAGTGGCTGATGATCTGAATGAACAGTTACATCTTCGTGACCATAGACGAAGTTATGGAACCTTTTGAATGCAAATGCGACATCGAGTAACTCTTTTTCCACCTGAGCATAATTTTGCTCAGTGGTGGTAAGCGATCGTGAAGCATATAAAATGGGCTTGCCATCTTGCATTAAAGTGGCACCAAGAGCATATTGACTACTGTCAGCATGTATGTTGATGGGTTTGAAGGGGTCAAAAGGAGCCAACAAGGCATGTTGTACTATATACTTTTTCAAAAGCTCTATCTGCTTACTGTGGGAGGAATTTCAAGACCACTCGGAATCTTTTTCCAAAAGTTCATGGAATGGGGTGGAAATATCTGACAGGTGGGGCACAAATGGTCTTAGGTAATTGACTGTTCCCAAAATACGCTGAAAATCCTTCCTTGAAGCAGGTACGTCTATGTCCTGAATAGCCTGAACCCTAGTGTCATCAGGACGAGTTCCATCCTTATCAAATTCCAAACTCCAAAATTTAACTTTATCCACAAAGAATTGACTTTTTCAGGGTTGAATACCATGTTGTTTTCAAGAGCAGCTTGAATAACCTGTTCAACTATTTTCCATAACTCTTCCAATGTGTCTGTTCCACATAAAACATCATCAAAATATATACATACTTACCCAATATTCCCAAAGTATTTATGAGTCATCTTTTGGAAGTACTCAGGAAGCACACTTAGTCCAAATGGGGTGCGTAAGAACCGATAACATCCAAAGGGGTTGCTGAACGTACATAGACCAGCCGATTTTTTACTCAATTTAACCTGGTTAAACCCATCTTTTAAATCAAATACACAAAAATATTTTTTTATTGCCCATTTTGGAACTAATCTCGTCGAGAGTGGGAATCAACACATAATCCCGGACCAAATTTTCGTTAAGATCCTTAGGATCTATGCACAGCCTTATGTTTCTCTACAATAACTAGATTGTTTACCCGTTCACCAGCCTCACAACGTTCAATAATGCCACGCTGTTCAAGCTCATCTAAATGCACCTTAAGTTTACTTAAAAGTTTTAGGGGAACTCTGTGGGCTGGGCTGCTTTTAGGTATAGCACCTTCTTTTAATTTTAAATCAAGAACCTCTGGAAAACATCCAAGGCCATTAAAAACATCCTGGTTTGAATTCCAGAAGTTTTGAAAATCAGGTTTATGAGCATTTAGAACTCCAACAAAAATGTTTGTAATGAGATTGAGATTCACACAAGATGAAAAGCTAAGTAAGGGTACGGCTTTAACTAAATTGACAATAGTAAACACCAAGCTATGTGTTTTGTTTTCATAGACAACAGGAAGACAAATTTCACCAACAGGTGCAATCTCCAAACCCCCAAAAGCTTCAATATAAGTTTTAAGAGCACTTAGCCTAGAGCTATAATCGGGTCCAATGAACTCCAAAGACCTTAAGGGAAGGATGTTAACTTCTGCCTCTGTGTCTAGTTTGAAAAGTATAGGTTTGCAGATAATTAGCAATGATATGCACCAATGACGATTGGTATTAACAGAATTTATAATTGAAAGAGAACCTATATCTGAATAACCTGAAACAGGGGGAAAAGGGCGACCATCAGTATCTTTAAATTGGGAAAAATAACTACACTCGCCAACATTTGAAGTCTGGTTACCAACATTATTATCAGCGTTCATCCTAGTTCAAAAGCACTACGACCACTAAAAAACTATTTGTGGCAACACAATTTCTGGCAAAATGGTTCATACCTCAGCATCGATTACATCACTTATTAATTGCGGGACAAGGCCGGTTTGGATGGTCATAACTGCAACAATAACACACTTTTCTAATAAACTTTTCACTAAACTTGTTTCTGGACACACCAAGATTTTATTTGGCGTCGGGACGTAACGGTTCAGTCTGCTGTAGATTGTTCCAACTTCTTGATTGTCCTGTTTTCTGAAGGTGGCACCGATTCTGTACTTGGGAGGTTTGGGGGGTGGTTGTTTTTCTACTCACTTTAAATATATCACTCTGCGAGGATCCCCCTTCATCCTCAACGGTTTTCAAGTTTTTGTCTGCTAGCTCCACTGATTTGCAATATTCTACAACTTAGTGTAGGGTAGTGTCTTCCCTAAGAAGGTGTTGTTTTATTGACCGTGAGTTAACACCCAATATTATTTGCACACGCAGCAATTTATCCTCCTGGTCACCAAATTCACAAGGTGTGGCAAGAGCTCTGAGCTCTGCGTAGAAGTTTTCAAATGATTCACCGAGACATTGTTTCCTATTAAAAAAAATTGAACACAAGAATGGTTTCATTCTTCTTCGGAATACAGTGAGATTTAAGAATAAACAATATACCATTGACTGTTTCCTCTTCAGGTTTGGTGGCAGTTAAAGTTTTATAGAGTCGGACAACATCTCGTCCTAATAGAATTTTTAGCCTGGCTATTTGCACGCCCGAAGATTTTGTCCCAGTCTCCGTCGCTTCAAAATAGTCTAGAACTTCTTCCTGGAATTCATCGAAATTCTTCGCCAAATCTCAGGCAATATTGACTTTGGTTTATTAAACTCCATATTGATAACTGATTCTTTACAGGACGAGATAATTGTATCCACAAATTTGAATCACAGATAAACCACTGCAGAAACTACCGACTGCGCCATGTTTTATTATCACATACAAAATTAACTTTGAGCCATGGTCAACAATCTAAAGACAGAATTAATTATACAATGAAGGTTATAAAATAAATCCATGTTAGAACAAACACTAAAAGTATCGTACACAGTGAGGCCAACTGACCAACAAAATAAATATTTTTTTTTGAGTTAGGCACTACCATAGAACTTATTAAACAACTGTAGTTTTAAATTTGAATTATTGTCAATGCCTTACTCACTTTGGCTGCTGTAGTGGAACTGTAAGATCTGCCTCTAGCCAGCGTCGACAAAGGCTCAAAGTTTATCCAGGGTACAACAATATGATTGTACTAACAATAGCAATATAGAGGCGGGGTGGTTATTGATGATGATGATAGTAATAATAATAATAAAGCCTATTCCCAACAAACGGTCATTAAATAAGTTAAGAGTCTGACTACATTTTTTGAGCCTAAAAACAAATACATTAATTCACTGAATTAAAACAGAAAGCAGATTTAAAATTTATGAAAAACAAAGTAGAAGTAGATAAACCAAAGTTGACTAAGAATGATCTTATGGCTTAAAAGCCAAATTGTTATGCAGTAATCACGAAAAAATGGAGCACGAGTTTTACTCGTTCGTCTCCAGTATATTACACAGTAACTATCCGCAATGAAATAACTCAGTCTAGGTGAAACAATATAAAAAGGGTGTGCTCTAGGTACCCCACCTACCGCCAAGAGTATTTTCTCACAAAATATACCCTTGTTTTAAGAATATCCAAAACCGGATACTCTTAGGACCAAATCCTATTTAAATACTTGACAAGACAAAACAAAATAATCCACCTTGAGGTTATTGCTATATTCCATTCACCGTAGGAATTGACTTCTAAAAGGCCTTTTTCCCTACCATAAATCTACTATATAGTAGGATATTGGTATGAAAAAAGACCTTTCAGATAGTAATTCCTACCGTGAATGGAATATAGTTGAAATTGTTTCTAAATATTTAAACTAAAAAACCATGACAAATATTTGTCTAAAACAATCATTATTATGAGTTGTTATTACCATGTCAAACTTTTACAATATTATTTTTGTAAAAGTATATATATTATATATGCAACGATCATAGTGATAGCTCATATTACGGCGA
>CABFVX010002211.1:0-17458 GCA_902151425.1 Timema shepardi | reverse complement strand
GGCGACCAACGCTTGGAAGTCAGATAAACCTTAATATGCTGTGGAAAAAGAAGTGTCAGTGTGTCATGGGTGAGCCTAGGTGGTCATGTGTATTCAAATAATTAGTTCATCGATCCCAAAATACTATGGTTACAATATTTGTATTTATATAATTGTTTAAAATCACGTTTAAATATTATAATAACCTAAAAGGGAACACATTATCAAAAACAAATAATAAAAATTAACTATAATTTTTTACACACATAGCTCACATAGTAGGTAGTCATTAGCTATGAATAAAAAATTAACTGAAGGTGGTAAATTAAAGTCAAATTGGTAGACTAAAGAATGAAAATATTCTAAAGTAATGAAAATATCCATTTCCATCTAAATACTAACATACACATTTATAAAAAAAAACGTTTGATCTATGCGTATCTTAGATAGATAGTGCATAATTATATATATAGTGATATATATAATTTAAAAAAACTCCATAATTGTTGAATAGTGAATATATAAAAGTAAATAATGATAAGTGTATCTGTGTTCGAAGATTTTACGTCGTACGGTTGGCTTACCTGGCATGAACGTTTTCTATTTTTGTTATGCGAAAAACCACTATCAGCTGATTGATGGTTGATTAAGAAATTTCTTTGTGTTACTTTCTTTAAATTCTTTAGCAGTATATAAAAATTCCTTCAAGTTTTTACGAAAAGTGCAGTGAAATGTTAAAATATATTTAGAACAGGTAGAAGCAGGTTAGTTGCCAAACGTAACTCCTAAATTAACATATAATTTTCAAAAGATAATCATCTTAATGTGTTAAAAATAACATTTCACTGGTAATAAGAATATACAATTCACATCCTAATTCAAGAATATTTTTTCAGGGAAATATCTTATATACATGCATATAATCTTATCACTGTTGGATCACCTTCTTAAAGTTTCTACAAGTCAAGTCATTTCAATCTGAGTCGTTTTTTAATTCATAATCCATAAGTCTAAATCATTGGTAACCAACTCTTTTCAGCAGAAGGCCCCTGGGTGGGTAATAAAATACCCTACCCCCTCTTGCTTGGGATATTTAAAAAAAAAATGCTTTTCATGCAAATCCTTATTTTATAGAAAAAAGTAATCTAACACTGCCAGGATAGTGGTAGAAAAAAATTGTTGTAGATCTCGAGATGGTTGGCACTTTTCGTCAATTCTAAATGATTGATTTTGATGTTTGACAGAACACACCGAAAATCATATTCCATTTCAAGACTATGCGGTTTAGTTTTTGGTAAAGTCAAGAGTTGAAAATTTGGTTTTTATGCACATGGCCGCAATATTAGCTTAGAGCAGCATCTCAGGCTATGCGAGGCAGTTTTATAATACTCTTTATTTGTTTTTCTCACCATAAAATAGCTTTAGTACTGATAATTAGGATTGCAAACTATTCAGATTTGAGTAAACGACATTTGTCAAAGGTGCACCCAGAACCTGTGTGCTATTTTTCTTATCTTGTATAGACCTACCTTTCTAATTGTAAAAGTTAACTGTGGTTATTGAATGTCCATAATATTAATTTGTAAAAAATGCTGAATGTAATTTATTTTCTAGTGCAAGGGGTCTTTTGGTCAAAAAAGTTTCAGAACCTATGGCTTAGGGGAAGGTTAGAGATAGAGAGTATAATCAGGGAGGATTGGGGGTTAGGGGAGTGGGGTGAATCTGAGGCTTGCAAGCTTGAAAATAATTAAGTGGATCCACACTTTTGGATGGTCACAGAATTTAATACAATTCTAGACAGTGTTGCCAATACCGCAGGAAATAATTAGATCCTAATTTCTCTGGAAAAGTGATTTATAACATTATTTCCAAATCTTTCCATGCCACCCCTGGAAGTTCTTCATGCCATCTTAGAGGGGTGTGCCCCTAGGTTGGGAACTATTGAATTAATTAGTTGGATTATTTAATTTCTAAAAACTATCATTACTGGCAACTGAAGGTATGAGCTCATAATGTCAGCAAATAAATTTTCTCGATTTTCTAAACGAATATTTCCATGTCATGAAGCTACCAATGTAAATACTAGAGCTCTTTAATATACAACTGCTATGTTTAAAGAGTAGACACCCTTTTCTTTTTGACAATGTTTTTTTAACAATAAAAACAACTACCACAAAGAATTTAATCAAATCAAACACATTTAAGTATCACTTGATATCTCATTATAGTGATTTTGGTGTTATTTGATAAGAAAATAATTACTCCACTCACTTGCTTTACAGGAGGGTTCCACCATGTTCTTTAGCATTGCTTAGAATTATTTGACATACAAACCAGTGGAAAATCTATCCATATAAATATATCACTTGAACTCCTGACTAAAATAATGTTAAACACAGCAGTACAAAACAATAAAATTAAAGTTTAGCTCTATGTAGGGTCAACTTAATAAAACTATAATACACTAAAAATACAAGGATAGTACTCATAATTTTAAGTATAGTCCTAATATAAGTGCTTGTAAGTTGTTTTTTTTTATTTCCAAATAAATATTTTATGTTTTAGCATACCTTAACAAATTAATGCGGTCGATGATTTAATTAAATAAAAAAGTAAGTCTTTTTTAGCTATTTTGACAAAAAAATACTGGCCTATTGAATCATATTGAGTTTGAGTTTACATGGTGTACACAAAACTATTCAAAGAATTATTGTTTTTATAAACATGCAATAATAAATTACCAAATTTCACAATTTTTCATAGCAAACCCAACTCTTGCAAATGATTCACAATTTTTTTTTATTTTCTTTGACCTAATATTTAACATATACAAATGAAACTAGGTCTTTACAATCTAAATTCATTCAAGAATAAATATGAACTAGGGAAGCCGATTTCAACTGCACATATCTGTTAGATGAAATAAGTAATATAGGCTGATAGTCCAAATTAATGTTTAAAATATTTATTATAATACAAATCTAACGTTCAAGCCTTCCATAGTTTACATATAATAGTACGGTTCCAACACAACCTAACTTAACCTAACTCTCATACATTGATAAATTACAGTTTCGAATAGTATTGGACAAATAACTAATTTGATTTGCTGTTTTATGTCTATAATAATAAAATAAGTTGATAGACTTTTAGTGTAACAAAACAAAGAAAATAACTTTAAACTTTAAAACTGGTATGCAGTCGATGTAAGGTAGCCTTCTATTAAAAAAAAATACATTTCAATTTATTTTATAAATCTAATTGGTTTTTTGAAATCTTTTTTACTTTATGATATCAAATAGAGACTACCCTGACATAACATAACCTTCTCTCAAATATATCAAACAATTAAAGGTTAAATTAAGTTTAAATGGGTAATAAATATAGTGGCTAGAAATTTGTAAATTAAAAAATTACATTTGAACACAAGAATCAAATGTGGGACCCTTTTGTCACCAAAAGCCCTTTTCTTACAATATACTCTTGTATGTGCTCTTTTGCCAAGGGCTCTTACTATGTTTATCTAAAACTCATTCTTTGAAGTATAATTATGTAGCCTAGGCTAAATGTTGATTGACATGACCAAATATGTGGAAACTGTTCTCTTTCAGTGATTTTTTTTTTGGACAAAGTGTTATACCTTCCCACTGGTTGACACAATATCACATGACAGGGTAAAGGATGTTTAAATAGAAGCGATGCACCCAGGGGCGTTTACAATATTCAACAAGTTGTAAAACCTTGTGTTTAAAAAAATATTGTTTTATAACATAGTCTGTACTTTACAACATGTCGCATGCTTATTGTGGCACAGCGATAAAGATCAAAGAAATTTTGGTTTTCTAACACATTGCACAGATAGAGGACTGTTTATACTGACAAAAAAAATTGGCTACACTGCTTCCTCCCGTCCTAACTCGTTCCAAACTAACAACTTAGTTGAGTTTCATTCAGTGTGCGTGCAGTGTGTTCTGTGCTTGTGATTGAAGTATTGTGTTGTGAAATGGCAAAGTAGAGTTAAGCAGACATTTATCAACATATAGACATGTATAGTGAGCAAAGGTTGCTGTGGGACCCAATTGAAAAATATTACAAAAATAGAAACAAGAAGCACGATTTGGGGTGGGAGATGGATACTTTCAAAATTGGAGCAGGAGAAGCAGAGAAGAAAAGAAAAATCACAATTTAACAAGGAAATAAAGAAATTGACTAAAACTGGAAAGGGTGCTGAGGAGCAAACACAATGGAATTTTATAAAATATGCCATGCTGAAGACTGACTGCAACTTGTTTACAGGAGCGTTTGATGTTTTACATCTCTCGTTGCATAACCCTCCAATACAACAAGTTGGAAAAAAATATTGTTTACCAACATGTTTTGTTGCATGATGTAAATGCCCCTAAGTGTGAAGTGAGTGTGGGAAAAATACATTATAAACCTACGGAAAACTGCTCTACCCTCCCTCCTCCCCCAATCCACCTGGGCAATATTAAAAACCCCAAAATGGCAGTTAAATTGCCTCTTGAATCTAATACCTCAGGCTGCTTCACTACCACTGCAGGTAATACAATTTAGGTATTCATTGAAAAGTTAATCTTATGTGAATGGAAGTATTTTGGCCTACCGAGTTTATTAAAATACTATTTGAGTGCACTGCTTTTGATAGCATTTGACAAACACCTTATAATTTTGGCTATTCAAGCTAATTTCTAAAAGTTTATAGCACTTATTAATATTATTATTATTATTATTATTATTTTACAGTGGTTGACCTCAGTACCACGATGTATGCCACAGCCTATTACCCACGCCACCGGTGGCATCTCCCCAAGGAACACGATCGCAACTTTGTGGCAGCGTTTTTCCACATGGCAACCATCGCACTCACCTGCACTTCGCTAGCCCAACTGGGCTGGTTCCACATCCGGGGTGGCCAGTGTTCACCTCATCTTGCAGTTTACCAGTTTTTCAACCTTGGCTACATGGACAATGATCCTCAAGAGGGTGCGGTCCCTGTCACCTTACACTTCTACCCCACTACTGGTAAAACTTGGTACTGACTTAGTATAACTTGTACCTAGCTTAGCTGTAGCTTAGCCAGCTAATACTAATATGCAACTTGCAATGGAGGCCACACTGTGTAAGTCTTGTCTAGTTTACCTGGGACAAGTAGGTCAAGACTAGAATTTTATCTGAGTGTACTAAGGTGGCTTTTACTTATTGGTTCCCCACTTTTCCTCCCCATAAATGTGCATACTCTTCTAAATTATACTTTCCTGCTCCAATACTATAAATGAGATGACCCAAACAAGGAGTGAGACGCAGAGCACTCAACTTAATATGCATACTTTGTCTGTGTGTATGTGTACATTTTAAGATACACACCAATTAAGTATATTCAGAAACATGCCTTTATCAACCTAAATATCTTTTGCCCATTTGTAATCATGCTTTGAACCTAAAAGGTTTTCCACTCTCTTACACAAATGTGGATAAACTTCCTATAAAAATAACCTTCCTCATCTCTAAAAACCATTAGCGTAACAAGTACATGTGTGTAAACAGGTAGCAAAACACAATGCTAAATATCTAGCACCGCGTCTTACTACCCGTTCGGGTTATACGCTTTAAGTACTAATTACTCTAATGGATTAGGAATTGGGAAGGCTAAACTAGAGGAAGTGAACCCGCATCTGCGGGGAGGGAGAGTGGAAAACCATTTAGGAAAAACCACCCTCAGTTCACCCGACCGAGATTCGAACCTCGATCTCCCCGTCCTCATCAGTCGAGCTCAACTCGACTGGCGCGTTAGCCAACTACGCCACCGAGGCGGGTCACAATGCTAAAAAAACCAACTTAATTCTACCTTTGGGTGTAGCTGAATTACTCTGTGGGCTACTCTTAAAAATAGTTCTGAAATTTGAGTAGCTAATGTACTTCTATGTTGCTCAAATGATTTCATCTAGGAATGTAATTTTGGGATTAATTCTGAAAGCCTAGTTTGTGTTATTTTTGGTTGTTCTTAGATTGGTTATTTAACTATTTTTATCTTCAGGATAAGGAGGAAAAAAGTTGTGAGAGGAAGTGCACATATACAAGTGTGGAGGAAATAGGAAAACCTTGGGGAAAAATTAAATTTCTAAAATCCCTCTCACAACACCTTGACAAAATTTGAAAACTTGAACCTTCTTTGTATTATCAATCTTATCAACCGTGGGCCCAGAATTGTGGACCATGCAACCACTTTTGCAGTTTTCTAAACTGTTTATACACATTTAAAAACAATGCAGTGCACGACTTACCCGCGGTGGTGCTGAAAGAGCTATGTTTCAGGCATGCAGTGCTCGACTTGCCTCTAGTGGAACTACAAGAGTAGTTGTGTTTCAGGTGTGCAGTGTGTGACCCCAGAGATAGCCAATCTCATGAGGATCCTCATCCTGCTGTGTTTCATGGCCATGATATCCTCCCTGGTTGGTTTCTTTCTTGACATTGTTGGTCCCACCAAGAAGATTTTCAAGATAATCCGTAGGAATTCAGTCCCTAGCATCTTTACAGGTAAAACTTTTGATATAGTATTTTGAGAGCTCTGAGGCACAAATACGGGACAGTAACTACCACAGCTCAGTGTCACAGTCAATTCAATATGTATTACACATGTATAGAGAATAGATTGGAGATTGGACCCTAGATTCCTTAAGGATATTCAAGGAGTTGAAAACATTTTGGCTTTGACACTAATATATATATGTGTTTTTTCAATTCTTGAATTTAAATTAGCTATAAAGCTATTATACTGCTTATAGGTAGGGACATGCAAAATTCGCATTTGTGATAAAAGTGATTTTTTACATGAATTCTACTGTTTTCATGTGAACAACACAAATTTAAGATTTTTCCCTAAATACAATTTCTTTGTAATTTGGGCAAATATCATGAAATACAATATAATTTTCAATTTGGCAACACTGGCTATAGTGCTACACTAGGGCTTACATCTGTACGGATACTACCGGTTTTTGCTGATTTTAAAGGTATAAAAGAGATCACAGGATATACAAGTATTTTCATGGATTTAAGTTATTTTTATGATTTTATTTGATAGTTATTTAGTCTTCTATGACAACATGTTTCGATGTTAATATTGTTTGGTCTAAACATAAATTGATAATCCATTATTTTGATATTGCTATTTGTAAAACTGGAAGGTAATGATATTGAGATATTGAGTTTGACATTACAAAGCGTGAAATGATTTGTAAATTAATATATTTAACTTTTCTCCAAATATGTAAATAAATAGTTAAATAAACAATATGAACAAAAAATCTAGACAGTTATGCCATAGTTTTTTTTAATGTATACTAATTTGACTCATGTTTATTTAAATAATTTCACTTTAAGCATATAATATCATCACTTTTTGAGAAAAATAACACCACTTTTTCCCTAAAATTAACCTGACCTTCTGCATGTCTATACTTATTGGTTGTTCTGAACCAATTTAAATATAGGATGAACTTAACAACCAGGCCCCACACCAGTAATTTAACACTTAACTGGCCGCATGGTCTAATGCGCTAATTTCGTGTTTGACTAGACTATCGAAGACGGGGAAATTGGGGTTCGATCCTGAACGAGCACATTGAGGTTTTTTCCCCTTAAATGGTTTTGCACTCTCCAATTATACAACTGTGGGTGCATTTCATCTAATTTAAACCGTCCTAATCCCTAACCCATTAGTGTCATTAGGATATACAGGGTGTCTACCATCCGGGAAAATCAGGGAAAACGGGAATTAGCCGGGAAATTGAAGTGATCGGTAAAAAACGGGAATAAGTCGGGAATTTGATAAATCGCAATAAAAGTCCGGGAAAATGATATTTTACTCAAAATATGAAATACAATAATCAGTAAATTATAATGTCATTTTTTTGTTTGTAGCTGTGTAATAATATTTTTAATTCCTAGAAACAATTTTAATTCAAATTTTAAAACTTATTATTTAAAAAAAAGATTAATAGAAAAACAAGGGTGGAAGGGGGGGGGGGTTGAGTTATAAGGAAGTGATATACTTTTTTAGTCGGGAATTTTAGGAAATGATCAAGGGAAATCAGGGAAAAGGTCGGGAATTTCATTGGTCAAGTTTAGTAGACACCATGATATAGGCGTATAACCTGAACGGGTATTAAGAAATGCTAAAAACACAACATTTAACTGAATGTATGTTATGTTGAATGGATTATAAGAAATAATGTTAAAATTTAGTAAATTACTACTTATATTTTCTATTAATAAAATATATATTTTTCCTCTTATGTTCATAATTTTTTCCAAAATCCAGATTTGGGATTCCAAGGTAAATTGAAGATTCAGGATTTGGATTCGTAAAACAGTGGATTTGACCCAACTCAACTAGAGATAAATGATTGTAGTTAACTCCAAATTTGTATCACACCAGGCAGGATTTGTCCCAGTCTAGATTCACTCTCAATGTCACCAGAAGTGCTTAGGAAACCCTAAGGCAGAAATTCTTAGTGATCTATTCCACAACTTGAGGTCTAAGCCGGTGTGGATCTGTGGGACCATAACGTTACTGTTAATTATACAGTTTCTTCATATAGGAAGTGACTTGTTTCATTTGTATTTGTGATACAGTCAACTCTGGTTTTAGTGAACTCGGTTGTAGTGAACATTCAGATACAGTGAACCTAATTCATTGTTCCCACCCAACCCACATACATTTCAATGTGTGTTAAAAAATTCGTTTATAATGAACCCTCGGCTTCGGTGTTAGTGAACAGAAAAATGAAACTTTCAATAAAAAATGTCATTCTAACATCATCATTTTTTAAAAACATCACTTTTTGGTTGGTTAAACTAGAAGATGCCTATTCTCTACCTGAGTTTTGTTTAGGTAACACAAAGCTTGACTGAAAGGACTGAATGTTGAAAAGGAATGCAGGGGGAGGGCTGAGTTTAAACAGTCACTGCACTCATTGACCCTGCTTAAGTTTTAATACCCTTGTCTGCTACAAGTAAAGGAAGACAGTCTTCTTAGTTGTATCAATATGTCAGGAGTTAACAGGACAGTGAATGACAGTCTTTGGCCATTTAATAATTTTTTCACTAATCCATTTCTTTGAGAGGGTATATGGAATTCAAACAACTATACTTTTCAACTCACTTTAGTTTATATGAAACTCAAAAAACTAGACTTTTCAACTCAATTTAATTATAGGAAACTCAAAAAAAACTATACGTTTCAACTCAATTTAGTTTTTTGAATTTGTGAATTGGGGAATCAAGTATGGAAAAAGCACAAACTCTAGAGAAGGATCGGGAAAAAATTATTAACTAAAACAGTATACAATAAACGGCAGCATATAACCAATTCTTTTTAAGATCAATTAAAAGATTTCAATAAAAAGCGATTGTATTTGAACTTTTGTTTTGTTTGTCACTAACCCGCTACTTTCGAATTAAAAGAAAATCAGTTTTAGTGAACTTTGGACATAGTGAACCAAATATTTGAGTCTGTAGAGTTTCATTATAATCAGAGTATTGTATATCCTGTTCCTTGCAGTTGTTTGGGTAGTGGTGATTGTCGGGATATGCTACTATGTATCCATCAGACTTACCACACTTGTCCAGAACATGAATCCAGAATCTGAAGTTCAAGTTTCCTATGAGTATGGCTGCTACACCATCACTGCCGCAGGTAAACATAATATATTATATATATAGAATAGAACACAAACATTATTCATACACAAGCTTTATATGTGCACAGTCGTCTTTATTTTGTTACTAGAACAGACAAGTATTCATTCAGCATTTAGTGTACCTTTTAATCAGGCCTGGGTAATCTCTAATTACTTGGGTTATTTTACTTTCGATGTTACAAAGACATTATGTTTTAACAACACTCAAAACACTAAGTATTAGTTTGTGCCATTTTTAAATTGGTCAATATAAAGTAGACTTAGACAAGTTTGATCAATTTTTTTTATGTTATTTAAATTATCTCTGGCCCTACCATAAAAAATAATAGAAAAAAACCCATTCTACATATACATTTTGAAATGTACACACAGATAACCCAAATATAGGTAAAACTCGCTCGATCTACATAGTTGTAAATAGTTTACCCAAAATTAACCAAATCAATCAAGATTTAGGCTATGGCTATATTGAAAATAATAAGTCCTCTATTTAAAGCTAAAAACAGGCTGTAACTCCTGTATATCCTGATTTGTAGGAAATGATATATCAGTAATCCAATTTGGTTAAATGAAATGTTTATTTCATTGGTTAGTTTAGTCAAAATAATATAAAAATAATCAGACATTAAAAGAAAACAATTTACATAACGAAACTAAACATACATGCTTTGTATTTAAAATTTATTTCACTATAAATTTATTCATTTTCATGTGTAGAAATAAAGTTGATATATTCTGCCACCGAGTTTATTTACAACCAATGTTTGTCTATTTATGTAAATCTTGGATTTATAAAGCAAGCTACTGAAGTAGTTAGTCTATTAGCCACTAGATGTTGGTACTTTTGAATAAAATTAATAGGCCTAGCTATTTTTATTGGTATAGAGCTCACTTGCTACAATGTTTTCACAGTCAATTTTATTTAGCACTAGGGCATAATAATATAAAAATATTCTTTTTGTTTTCATACAAATCATGTTTTATTTAAAATTATTTGGATTTGTTTACATTTTAATTTGATTTTATTATATTAGTTTCTACATGTAGGGCTTGTTCTAACACAAGTTAAAATATCTTATTCAAGAATTTATAAACTAATCTTAACCCTTTTATTGCCACGCCTATTCCAGAATTCACGCGCTAAGAGTGCTAAAGGTTTGTTAGGTTTTGTGTGCGAAGAATGCCACAGCTATTTCCTCATTTTTGTAAGGGTTTGCAAGAAAATTCACTAAACCTTTATTTATGAAGCAATTGTTTTGATTTTTCAATCATTTTAATCCGTATGTACTGTTCTTCAATAATAAAAAAATAATACAATTTAATTAAAATTATTTAATTTTGAATTTTTTTAAATTTTGAATTTTTTTTAATTTTGAATTTTTTCAAAACTAAAGCTAATTAACATATTTAAAAAATATATTTTATGTTTTATGTTGTATTGCATTTAGTTCTATACAAGAAAATAAAGTTTTGAATATATATGATTATAATTAGGAACTAGATGAATTTTTATTTGATATCCTAAATTAGATATTTTTGGGCCGTTATTGCTTACCTTACAGCAAGATTGATTATATTGCTTACCTCATGAATAAATATTTAGGCCTACATATAATGGATATGTTTTTTTTTTTATTTTTGTAATGAATAATTTCATATTTTTTTACATATTATATATATATATATATATTTATAAATTCATTACTCCTATTTACTTACATTGGTAAATAAATATTTTAATTCACAAGACATAATATGAAAATCTAAATATTAGAGCCAAGGCAAATTTTTGTAAACTCAGAACAATTTAACCCATACATTTGAAAATTGTTTACATTAGCATGAATGTTACTCAAACTTTGTTTTTCCATACAGCTTGTATGTAAACTGGCGTTGCACTTAGTACATTGGGTACGTGACCGTGTAATTGTAAATATACTAAACTCCCAGTTCCAACAACTATTTACGTTTAATTTTTGTTGGCAACATTATATAAAATATTAAAGGGAAATGTCCTCTTTCCAGTGATATATGACCTTATTACACTCTCTATTAGGTAAAGCAAGGACTACCGCAAATCTGGAGAGCTGACCTCATCAGCTCTGCCACTTTTAACGGTAGTAGGCAGAGCCAATCAGATCGGATCATGGCACTTTTAGTGATAGTAGGCGAAGTCGATTAGATAGGCTTGTGGCACTAAAAGGGTTAAATGTAGATTTTCTAAATCAAATTTTGAATGTTAACCCTAATACTGGCCTTTAGATTAAGCCATAAATAACTGATGATTATTGATTATTACTATTCATTAAGGGCGTTCAAAGTCCACTTTTTCAAATCAAAGCAAACTCAAATAGAAATTGGTATATCGAATATTCTTAATTTCGAATTGGGGCTTGAATATTTTTTGTTACTTTTCAATGCTTGAATGGCTATTTAAATAACTTTATCCACTAAAATAGTTTTTGTTTCTTATTGCTTGATTATTTGTAATATTTAGTTTTATTCTGATAAATCAAGTTGTTATTATTACAATTTACATTTCAATTACCTCTGATTTCTTACACAATAATATTGATTTGAATTATGATTAACATCTCAGATAGGGAAATAATTGACCATAAATTTAGAATTATAGCTCTTAATATTTTTATTAGCTAAGCTTCGTAAGTGTCAAAGCTGTTATTGTTTTCAAAGCAAAGTCAATGCTGTTATTTATTTGTTTCGAAGCCATGTGTAAGCATCGCACACCCATACAATTCATTAATCAGTCTATTTTTTAATCTAACAGAATATTAGTTGAAATCTCTGAGATTTCAGACTGTTGAAACCCTCAACCGCCTCCCTATTGGTACTTGATATCAACTTACTCATCATTGTCTGGTCTTGTAGCTCACTGTATTGTCCAATAAATCTTATTTATGCTAACTTTTTAATTTTTACCTTCTAACATTTGACTATGTAAAGAGTTTTGTAACAGGAGTTAGTTTTGTAGATCATGTGCTCATGCAACCCTGCATTAATCACGCACATCAACTTTGTTAATGTATTTGTTGATATTGGCAGGGGTGGTGGCAGTGATCGCATCGGCTTGCAACCTATTTCAGCCGCACTCTTCGTCGGTGCAAGAGATCCCTCGTCGGCGCCTGGTGGAAGATTGGGAAGGTCCCGAGTCCTTCGTGATCAGTGGCCCTCGGTTGGTCGACACCCCCCTTGAGAGCCTTCCTCCACCCCCTTATACGCCGTGACTGCGACCTGTAGTGTAGCCGTCAACCCTTTTGGGATGATGCCAATCGGGAGGTTCAGTGTTCGACCAACCCTCACAGATCTACCAAGAAACAGTAATTTAAGGACAAGACATTGAAAGGAGGAATATTTCTGTTGGCTGTGACACATTGAATCTCATTTTAATTCCATTTTACTTTCATTTTATGTTCGAACGAAACAACAGAAAAGGTAATAAGCTCAAGACACCATAGCTCTCCCAAGCTGAACACATAAATCACACCTTACATTGAAGCTATTGGCCAAAATTACTGATCATTTACCTTTTATAAGTATATTCTTAAAAGTTTTTAACCTGAAAGATACTAAAAGATACGAAAATAAATAAATATAAATGTGTTTTTCCCATATTTTGAATTTAAAATTTATGTAGAGCCATTTTGATTAGAGATCTCATGATTCCTTTTTTTCTTGATTAAAATTCTTTTAATCGATTCTGATTCCTCAACATTTGTAATTTGAATATTTTTCTGTTAATTCATTTTCACATAAATATTATTTATATATTTTACTGTTTCCAGCCTCTGTCCTGGGTCAGTTTTTCATTCAAGCTATATATTTTCTACTACTAACTTGATAGGCCTTTCATATCTTCTATTTATATGCTTTAAATTAAAAATGTGGATATTAAATATTGTCCGACACACCTTAGCTTAGTTGGTAGCGTCTCTGCCTACTGGGCTAAGGGTACTGGGTTCGCTTTTCGACATGGACAAAAATTTATCACTCATGAAAATATGGGTTTACCCTATCACATTGATAAACTAATGCGCAGGGACTGGATGTTGTGTCTGTCCTAGTCTTAAGATAGAGTATAGGGCACGTAAAACTACGACAGGCCTAGCAAACCAGTAGTAGGAAAAAATATATATGACTTGAATAAAAAAAACTGACAGGCCACATGCGAGAAACAGAACTATCAGAATTTTTTTTTCCAGACTGCTATGCTTAATTTGTGCAAAATGACTAGAACACAAAGGTTTTTTCTATACACTTACAGTTTGTGAGTACTAAAGTGAAAACTTCAAAAAACCAGTAACGGACACAATGAAAAATAACCCATTTGTATTTCGCTATTTTATTTAAATACAAAAACTTTCACAGAGTTATATATGAGAACTAAGAATCGAGCTATTGGCAATCATGATATTTAGATCCCTTCTTTTGATAACAGTATGAATAAAGTTTGATATTCTTAATTTTAATTCTTACTGTGATTCAGCCGAACACATTAACAGGAAAAACTTAACATTTCAAACCCAGACCATTAATTGAGCGCTTAACAGAATGTAAATTCACACTAAGCCTGTGCAAACTTTTGAAATTTCAAATTTGAGTCTGACTCAGATTCGATTCACAATTTTGATTCTTAACATTGGGAGATTCGGTTTCGATTTGAGATTTTAATTCAAATCTATAAATTCTTACTTACTAAACAAATTAATATATTTAGACCAGGCACCAGTGGCCTGTTAGAGTGATTAGAGGAATTAACTTGAGTTCCAGGTCATAAAGGAATGATGTGAAGTAGGAATAGTTGCTTATGGCAGAGAATATTTGTACAGTATTTTAAGTAAATATGAATCAACCTTTGCACTGTGATTAAAATGGGGGTGTGGTTTTAATTTTATTTTTCAGCTCTTGTGAGTGCTATCGATCAATTTAAAAAAACCTAGAATGTGTCTAAAATGTGTATAACTTTTTTTTCAAAGATTTTGTTATTCTATAGGACTCCGAAACTTAACATAGTAAAATATTCAACGCAAATGTGATTTGAAACTTTTATCATAGTAAGCCTAAAATAAATTATTAGATTCAGATCTTAACCTATTTTTAAGCCCGGGATTAGATTCTGATTCAACTAGAAATTTTTTTAGGCATAAAATTTGATTTGGACTATACCCAAAAAAATTTAGGCCTGAGATTTGACTCAGATTTTATTCGAATCTGCCAAGATTTGAATTTGAAATAAAAAATTATTGATTTGCACAGGTTTGAATATCACCATAAAACAAAAGTAATCATTTTGTTAAAATTTAATTTTCTTAAAACTTAGGTATTTATGGAACAAATTCAGATCTGAAGAGAAAAAAACATTCCAATGTGAGAAATGTATCCTCTTTAACTTAGGTTTTATAAAACTCTGTTTCAGTGAGCTTGTTTAAATGAAGACTCATTTTTTTAAAAGGATGAATTGAATAGGGAATAATTGAATTTTATTAATGTTAACAAGAATTACTTTTATATTTTGAATATCCATATTCATGTTAATGAAATAGAAAATTCTTGTGGGGGTTTAACAGTATTATAACTTGGAGACAAAATATGTAATTAAATAAATATAATTAATAGTATAGGAACAGAACACAAATAAATACAGAACACCAACACATATTTACAAAGACTTCAGAAGCAACAGCTTCCTGTTTAGTCTTGCTGCTGTTACTACTATTACTACCTGAGTAAGCTGAAATGAAAGAATTAAATATAGAAGTATGTGTAAATATGTGTTAGAACACAGATAAAAATAAAAACACCAGTTCTCAACAATTATATTATATTTATATAATTATTATACTTTACTTAATGCATTTTATTTCATAAAATAAATAATGTAAAGTTTGTGTTTATTCTTCTGAGACCACCCCTGAAGGGTTTATTTTGGTGACCATATGACACCCTCTATTCGCAAATGTTGGCACTATCTTTGTCAACAAATGGTGGACACTCGGTCAGTCCAGCTTGGTTGTGGGCTGACACCATAGAGTGGAGCTTTATTCTTGTTACTCTTGTTATTCTTATGACAATTTATGGAAGAAATTTTGGCTTAATTTAAGGGGGAAAGTCAGCACACTTGTATTGGTGATATTAAAGATTGTTAAGATAAAAAACTAAGAAATATACAAATATATTTTTGTGCAGTCAACCTTACAGTCCAACCAAGAGCATCATCTATTCTCTCAGCTTTAAGAAGCTGTTTGTGATAGTTAAAGCTTGCATTTAAAAATGCTTTTGTGTTGTTTTTATATTAAACATTTCTATTCCACTGTCACTAAGATAAATGCTCTGACTCCTCCTAATAGGGGCTTGCAAAGCTTCGAAAACCTACACTTCACTTGGAATATTCATTCTTTTCAACTTTGTTTCAAAAGTAATACTCTGGATTCATCAATTATGAATCTATAATCAAATAGCCAACACTATTATTTATGCTTTTAGTAAGGATTACTCCAATTTTTAGAGTTACGAATCTTCTAAAAAAAATATCAAGTTAAAACACACATTTTGGCCTATGTTTATTTTTTTCATTATCTGCTGTTATTTCCATCACTAATTAATGTTCACATAAAAAATCTAAGATAGTTAAATTACATTTTGTGGTAGTAACTTAATTTATCATTTTAAGACATAATATAATAATCATATTTGAAATATAGCATTTTGTAAATTATATTTAATATTTTAAATTACATAGCTATACAAAGTACAGTATTTTTTTATCAAATATTAAACATAGTTTTAAATATTCAAACTTAGATTCGGCTTTAGGAATTTCTCATACTAAACAATTGAAAAAAATGACTTTGCACACCCCTTTCTCCTAATTTAAACCATTACCATCCTAGTGCTCTCTTCTCAATAACTTCGGAGAAATTATCATAATTATTTTTTTACATAAAAGACAAAATTAAATTTGGTTTTTAGGAGATGTGCAAAGCCAATTTTTTCCATTCTTAAGAATTTGAATAAAATATTTGAAACTATTTTCAAAGTTTGATAGCTGATTTACAATGTACTATAAAAAAAATATTTGTCAGTTAACAACTTGTTAAATCAAACCATGCCACATTTGATCGATGTCAAGAGATTTTCTAGGGTGTAACACCACATTTGCCTGGTTATTTAAAGGCTGGGATATTTCTGTAAAAGAGGGTTAATCTCATTGTGTACATGTAATTTGTTTGCTTTGTGATATCTGTACTGGTGAAAAACATGAGATTATATGTACATCTTTAATAAATGGTTTAGGAAGCTGCAAAATCCATTTAACATATTGAAATTAACATTTGAAGGGTCCACGGGAAAAAGGGGGAATGTCAATTTTTTTAATTTTTGAGGCTGGCACGCTGTTGTGTACTTTTAAATAAGCTCTTTCTTACAAGCTAGGGTAAATTTCAATAAAGTGTATGGTCAAGGTTTTATGAAGGTTTTAAAATACAAGCAACACGGGAAAAAGGAGGAATGTCAATGTGAAACAACGAAAGAAAGGGGAATGTACGTTTCGCAACACTGCTGTGTTTAGCTTTCACTTCTCGTTTGTCTTTTGAGTTGGCTAGTGCGGTTTTGTGCTCGATTTGTGAATATTCAGTGGTTTCTTTATAGAGTGAGTAAACAATGGAAGAGGCAAAGGTGAGCAGTGAACAGGACAGTAATATTTAAAAAAACACAAAGAAACGTAAAATAACTGGCAGAAT